>APFE031265908.1:2298-17687 GCA_000404065.3 Pinus taeda
ATAGATGAATTTGGAGCTTACCTGGTCGATTTAGCAATTTGGGAGGGCGATTTGGGTGATTTGGCACGTTTCTAGCAAACCCAGCTCGACTAGTCGCACCTCCCACTCAACTAGTCGCACCCCTCTGACTCATCGCTC
Organism: Pinus taeda; assembly: GCA_000404065.3. NCBI lineage: Eukaryota > Viridiplantae > Streptophyta > Pinopsida > Pinales > Pinaceae > Pinus > Pinus taeda. Next base: position 2,437 of record APFE031265908.1, read on the forward strand.
CAGTTCAAAAATTACACTGTGGGAGCAGCTCTGACTAGTCGCACCTGCCCAACTAGTCGCACCTCCAACTCGACTAGTCGCACCTCCAGAAATGACCAAAATCGCTGCAAAATCGCCTTTCTTTGCTTCTCTTTGTGTTTTGCAAGTTTGTCAATGCATAATGAGTCCATGAAGAGGGCTTTTTGGTCTTTATAGGTCCACATTTAAAAAAAATTAAAACATCAAACCCACTTTCAAATGTTGCATGTTTTGGCATTTAATTAACACTTTTTTTAAGTTGCACTTTGCCTGAAATTGATTTTTTGAGTATTTTCACTTGGTTCTTTTTGCAGGTTGATTCTCTGATGGATTCTGAGGAAGAAACCAGGGTTGTTGCCGGCATTCTGAAGATTTTTGAAAATTTTCTTTATTGTTGCCATTTTCACATGACCTTGGGTTTAAAAACAGAGTTTTTAAAACCAAGGTAAAAATAAGCTGTAGCAGATGAAAAATATCAATAGAACATAATTACAAACCTCCTTCTGGCTTGCTGAAGACCATCAGACTTTTGACTCATGACCTGGCAATGATTTTGACTGAAACCCTAGACCTAGACTTGGAATTTCAAGACAAAAATGAAACAAGTGTGACACAAGTTTTTTCAAATGGTATGACCTGATTCCAGCAAAGCCAAGAAGGGAACAAGACCAGCTCCTTCATCAGTGTTATGGCATGCCTAACGGGATGCAAAACTGATGCTGATGAGACACCTATATATGCATATGCAAAGAGCTGTTTGATCACCGATGGAGGGCTCAAGACCGACACTAAAAGAAACTATGCTACAATGAATGGCATATACACATAAGCTAGGCTACAAGTGGTTGACTGCAATGCCCACATGAGCTAGCTACCATCATGAACCAATGCCAACTTCATCTAGTTGTATCCATGCATACCATAATTCCAACAATGTCCCCCTTTGGCATTGATGACAACCATACACAAACTCCAAACTATCATCCTCTATTTCTCCCCCTTTGACATCGATGGAAAAGGAACAACTCCATGAGATAAGGCAATAAGAACTGAAGAAAAAATACTAGATCAATACATCACTACATGGCTGAAATATAATGCATATCAATGATCACCCATGCCTCCATACAAGCAGTAAGAAACAACGTCTTTCTCTCCACATATCAAAAACATCAAGCAGGAAATATACCAATCATCATCGAGATCATCATACCAACCAACAACTACTAGCAGCAAGCAACAACATGGCAACATCAAGCAACCATAATCAACATCATATGAACATCAACATAAAATGTAGCAACATCCACATGAGACCACCACACACAATCTCCCCCTTAACTACATTGCAGCACTACCTAAATATCTCATCACATGAGGCCAACACCCCAACTATCATAGTATAACATGAGGCACATCATGAACACCTTAAAGAATATCATAATGCCAATAATGTATGTCTGAATTTGAATAGGATAAAATAGATGCTCCACCTAAACATATGACATCACCAAAATCAGTTCCATCCAGTAATGAATCACTTCCGCTCCAAATAATGATTCCTTTGAAAAATAGAAGCACCATATGGACTGAGACAAAACATCACCGTGACTCAAATGACATATACAATGATAATAACATGTTTGTAACAGTGGCGTAATACCTCATACATGCTCTCATATGACCATAACATGACCTCATGACTCATGACTATAAGACCCAAAAGATAATACAAAAGTACATGGCTCCATGAGAATTTTACATAGATTTATCAATGAAATACATGGCTACTATGATCATCTCCTATGGACCAATGACTCAAATACATAATATATCATTATTATTACATCAACATTAGCCCATACATGTGGCTGCAAAATAGACTCATGATACTCCTCCATAACAAGCCTATCACCATGATGAGTCAATCTACAAATGATTATACCCTCAACCAATACATAATGATGAGACAATAGAAAATACATGGTTTTGGTAAGCATCACATAACAGACTATACATGGTTGGTCCATGTCACAATTCATCTTGATACATCCTGAATTAATGATCAATATATGCATGGTTGCACATGCTTTCAACCAGTTGTTAATGGAAACCAAAAGCATATACATGGTTGAAAATGTGCTCCCCTTTCTACTCATTAAAGACATATAAAACTTCTATAATCACATGAGTGAAATGGAATGAAAGATAAGAAAATAAATCATGAATCTCAATACCATGAATAACTCCCCTTGAGCTCAATGTACCTCCAATATACAAGTTGATCTTATGAACCTAAATGTGCATGAGGCTAAAAAGAACTCATTATATGTTGTTGCAAAAACTGTGATACAATCCCCCTAAAGTTGTGCACCTATCATGAATTCTAAAATCCTCTATAAGTATGTAGAAAATAATCATGGATTGTAGGAGGGAGTGCTCTTCACTACTTTAAAGATTTGTTGCTCCTTCTTTCTCCATACAGTTTTGGGTTGCTTCTTATCCTCCTTCATCTACTTCTTCTCTTCATTCACTAGTTTTGTGCTATATCCTCTTTGGTTTTACTGATTTTGATGGTTTTGTCTTGAGTAATGGGACAAAAAAAAATCTCTTTCCATACGGCCAAATCCATGGCATATATAGCACTCCATATGGCTAATAGGACCAAATCCTCTCATGCCAGATCTAAACCTTGCATGAAATATGTCTCTCCTCCAACGATTAGACCTGAAATCTATTGCCTTATAGCCAAACAGGTGACATGAGTAACAATAACCGTAAAAGGAATGATTATACATGTTGACCAATATCCTTAGCATTGCAATTGTTGCAAGATCCGCTAATTTTATCTATATGTTTTGCTCCAACAATTGGCTAGAACATGTCCAAACTTATGACAGTTGTAGCATTGTGTCTCATGCATCAAAGGAATAAAAATACTTTGCTTCCTTTGAAATCTAAAAGAGCTACCATGATCATCTCTAGGAGTAAGAGATCTTCTCAATGTAGATTCTCCTTGATATTTTCTTCTCTATTGATGGTTCTGTTGTTTACTACTTGGTTGTTGGATTTGCTTCTTGTTTCCTCAGTTCTCACTTTTGTTGTTGGTATTGTTTGCTACAGGTTTCTTGGTTTCTTCTTTGTTATTTTTTCCTACATGCAAACTAGACTATACCAAATTTATCCAATGGTGATCTTTGGATCTCAAGAAAATTATCCAAGGCTACAATATGCTTCTCCATCTTTCGCTACTTTCTCAAAGACACCACTTCATCTTATAATATTTCACACTCATATTCCTTCTCTTTGTACTACTTCCTGATGCTTTATTCTACTTTTTTTTATTCTATCAACTTAATATTTCAGCTCACAATCTCTTCCTTGAGTTTGGTCTCCTTATCATCACATATCTGCAACATTTTTTCTTGATCCTTACACGCAGCTATTAGTTTAGAAGTCTTAACTCTAAGACCCTTAATAGCATTCTCATATTCATTATTTGCTTCATCATGATCTAAATATGAATCATCAAAATTATAACTCAAAAGAAAATCATTAATATTTATACCTTTGGATTCATAATTATTTGATCTCTTCTCATCATATGTTGAATCATGTGCACTAGAAGGATGAGACTCTCATCATTGAGCTTCTTGTTTTTGAAGGCCATTCTTCTTGTTCTCCTTCTCATTTTCATTTTTGCTATTAGTACCATCTCCAAAAATGTATTCTAGCTTGTCTCACATATCTTTGGAACGTTTCAAACCCACTAGTTTCTTCATATGAGCATCATGAAGATTTTTGTAAATTATGCATCTTGATTGTAGATCTTGCTGCAAAATTTTATCTGTAATTGTATATTTACCACAACCTTCACATACTAATCTCCAAATTTTAGATCCACAATATAATAATTTATATTTTACAGTTTTGTGGCATACCTTGTAATTTTCAGCAATGAGGACAACTATTTTGAAAAGAAATTCAAATTCAATTTTCACCAACAAACCCAAGATATACTCTCCAACGATCAAACTACAACCAAGAGCCCCACTCCGATACTAATTGTTCGAAACCTTTGAGCACTACTGATGGGGGGTGAATCAATAGTGTGATCTATATATGATTTTTACCAATTTAAAGTTCAATTATTTAATCACACATATGTTAACTAGCAGCTAATAAACATCGTAGCAAAGGCATCACATAAACATAACTGAAAACCATAAGCAGCTACAAAAAAATAAACAAAAACATCACATCAATCATATATGAGACACAAGATTTTTGGTGGAAACCCTTCCAAGAGAAAAACCATGCTTTTTGTTGTTGTTATGCTTTTAATTTCTATTATTTCAAGCAATTTGTCTTTTACATAGCTAGTTGACTCACATTAGCATGGAGACTCGATCTCATATAAAATAGGCCAACACTGATCAGATAGGATAGTTGATTCTACTTATCAGCTTCGAAGACTTTGTTCTCATACATATCTACAGACTCCATTTGCTGAAAGCCACCACGATCAATCGATCCTCCCCCAACTCCAATTGGACTATACAGCTACCATTGAATGAGAAACTTGTTCCTTTCACTTAAGCTTTGATATCACTACTCCACCTCCATGAATCCACTACTCCACACCATTATGTGGAAATCCTTTCATCTATTTTCAAACTATATCCAAGACTCTCTTCTCAACAAGAATTCATCTCTGCATACATTCTCTTAGTAGCAAGATGTCATCATTAAATAAAAATAATAAAAACCAAAAACATAAAATTGTGGCCACAACAAATCTGAATAATGTCAAACCCTCACAATAATAAAATTTTACAAAATACAAGAAAAAAAATCGCCAACATATCCGAGATATACTCTCCAACGATCAAACTTCAACCAACAGCCCCACTCTGATACTAATTGTTGGAAACCTTTGAACACTATTGATTGGGGAGTGAATCAATAGTGTGATATATATATGATTTTTATCAATTTAAACTTCTACTATTGAATTACACATATACTAACTAGTAGCTAACAAACATTATAGCAAAGGCATCACATAAACATAACTGAAAACCATAAGCAGCTACAAAACAATAAATATGCACATCACATCAATCACACAAGAGAAAAACCACCCTTTTTGTTGTTTCCCTACTCTGAATTTCTATTATGTCAAGCAATTTGTCTTTTACATAGCTAGTTGACTCCCATTAGCATGGAGACTCGACCTCATATACAATAAGCCAACACCAATCACCTAGCATACCTAATACTATTTATCAGATTAGAAGACTATGTTCTCATTCATATCTATGGACTACCATTTGTTGAAATCCACCATGATCAATCGATCCTCACCCACCTTCAATTGGACTATCCAACTACCCCTAGATGAGAAACTTGCTCTTTTCACTGAAGCTTCGATATCACTACTCCACCCCCATGAAGTCACTACTCCTCACTATTGGAGAGGTAAATCCCCTCTACGGATAGAGGCGATCCCTACTAGCCCAGAATGGGTCTAGCAACAATCAATCAATGCTACTATGCAAGCTCCTAGTTGCAATTAAAAAGTGGGAAATGAACACCCACTTGGATTCCAGCGTTGTTGTTTGATGAGGAGATGCTGCTCTCGCTCCTTCGCTCTGGTCGGTCACGATCCTCCACTATCCTCGTGGATGGACACTTGCACATGCAAAGAGAAAACAAACACAAGCGTGAAATCTAGTAAAAGCAACTATACATCAGTCAGAAGGATGTAATTCACATTAACCATTACAAGACAAATGAAGAATGGAACCATAACAGTAGTCATCTATCTTTTATTAATAAAAAACTGAGAAAGGTACAACCAATGTTCTGACACTGAGTCCTTCTCAAGAGGGTCCAGCCAGCAAGTCTCATAAGCATTCACCCTTGGAGGTAGATCTCCCAAGACAAACAACTCTCTCTCACACAAGGCAACAAGACTTCACAACCTTCCTTAAGCTCTCTAGCAATCCACACTTTAACACACCAACTACCTATTAGGAGCAGCACTAAACACACTATGAATTCCTTGATGTCAAAAACTATATCCAAAAACTAGCTGCTCATGGCAATGGTGGAGGCTTATATAGGAGAAGGAGTCTCCATGAATGGTGGAAGGATAAGCTTATCTCCAAGAAAGGTGGTTCATATGATGAACAGACATGCCATAGAAGGGAGGGCGACATTCACAAGGCCAACAACCAGGTCTGGAGTCATCTGGAAGGTTGGCTGTTAGAACAAATTCGCCTAAACAGGATCAGCATGGGTGAACAACTGGACTGGCGCGCTGACGTCGCATCTCAGTAACGGGGGAAGCTATGTCAGCGTGATTTAATACAAACAGAGGATGCGCTGGGTATGAAATTTGACCATCACGGAAAAACCGTGTGCTTCCGCACTGGCAGCGCATTAGTTGCACTAGAAGCCGCCAGTCAACGCGGTTATTTCATTAACAGTCGTGATGATCAAATAAACTTTGGCATAGAGGGTTATTTGGCCAATTCAGAGAGCATGAGCATGATGGAATTGATTTCATGACACAGTAGGGAGACTGACAAGGAGACAGTGACAAATTACTGTGTAACAGATGCCCCCTAAAGCATGAAGCCCGAGAGAGCGGGAGGGGTGAAATGCTTTACAAAACCGCTGAACCGGAACACCACCAGGAAGAACCTGCACGTAGATACAACTGATATCTCGATTACATGTAGTCTAGGCATGGGCGCAGCCATCCAAAAGACATACGAAGAAGGTCTGTGGTATGGAAGCAGCCACCCAGCTGAAGAGACCATGATGATAAAAGGTATGGTCACAGCCATCCTAAAAGACTCAGGTATGGGCGCAGCCATCCATCAATGAGTCATGTAATAATGATCCACAAAATCGCAGCCTCATTCGCAACAAACTAGAACCAGGGTCTTGCGCTCCATCCAAACCCGAACAAAGTACAAGTCCAAACATGCGAATACAGGAGTCGAAGTCGAACATGCTCGAACATCGTCCGATTACCAGCCAATGATGAAAGTTGTTAACAGACACGAGAGGTGCCACCAATAATGACGATGGTCCTCAAGGTACTATAGGTACAATCCACGGCGTGCGAATGAATGAGCCGGTGTCGAACACCCGTAGAGTCATCCGATCGGAGGCCAATGATGAAAACCTCGCATCGAACGTGAAGAACCTGCCATTGAGGCATGCAGGCTCCAAGGTACCTGAAGGGAGTCTCTAGGTCACTTTCCTGGATAAGGAGCTGAAGTCGACAGGAAGTGATCTTCATCGAAGGTGGGCCATAATGTTTCCCACATCATCGACACGAGAGGGAAAGAGACAATATGTTTTGTGTGAGATACCAGAGGGAGGTTATACTTGCAGAGGCCAACTTCTCTTGAACATATCGGCGGCACAGTGACGGATTTGGCAGTATTTGAGGTCAAATGATTAGAGGTCGTGATGACAAGACAATGAGCAGATGAATGGTCAAATAGGATAACCCAAACCCATGGAGGCAAATGTGAAACGAGATGAGATGTCCCCACCCAGACACAAATGCAAACAGTGCCATGTTCAAGAGCGACATATTGCCGATGACAACGATTATGATTCCTTTATTCCCCCGCCATTTCTGGCGAGTACCCCAGTTATTTTTGGATGACAAGCTTGACGGGGATAGCATATGCTTGAGGAGCGTCATTTCGACGGAATCCGATGTCATTAAGTTTTAACGAGTCTGACAAAGGAAGAACTCGATGTCTTTTCTTGTTTAGAGAGTTTGAAAAGACAGCAGAAAAGAAAACTCCAGGGGGGTCCTTTTTCGTAAAGTTGTGTCTCTCGAGCCCGAAAAAGTATAAAATGATGCTCGAAAGAACCGCCCGATCATAACTACCGAGGAGTACTTTTCGTGAGTAGTGACACCGACCCGAAAAAGTAAAAAAGTGATTGATATCACGTCGTTTCGTTACCATTAACGAACCTAAAACGACAAAGCCCCGACAAACTTTTCGTTTTTAAACGGTCGGAAAATGGTTTAAAGACGACCGCCTCTCATTTATGTTTAACGAGTCAAGAGGAATAACTCGGCAATCTTTTCATCTTTAAACGGTCAGAAAAGAGCTGAAAGAAGACCTCCATTTTTATTCTCTTTAACGAGTCAAAAAGGAAAAAATACTCGGCAATCTTTTCATATTTTACGAGTTAGAAAAGAGCTTAAAGGTGACTCGTTTGTGGGTTCATTTTTACACAAGCTTGAACCATGGATAACACTGCTTAGATTCAGTTTCATGTTTACACAAGCTTGAAACGAAAAACTATGCTTGTTATAAGTTCACATGCCCCTAGCATAATGACGCAAACGAGGTACATGGCCCCCAAGCTTCATTGCATTCAACAAAGTGGATGGAATGAAGGTTCACTTTCGAGATCTTGGAAAGACTCGACTTGTATTTTACGAGATCTTAATCAAAAGACTCGACTTGGAAAGGGAGTTGTGTCATTTTTTAATGAGGTTGACACAATAAAAGAACTATCCTCATAACGCTTGTTTCATTTTTTAACGAGCTTGACACAAGATCAGGAACTATGCTCGGGACTCCTTGTTTCATTTTTTAGGGAGCTTGACATAGGAAAGTGAACTATGCTCCGCCCAGACCTAATTTCATTTTTTAGGGAGCTTGACATAGGAAAATGAACTATGCTCCGACCAGACCTAATTTCATTTTTTAGGGAGCTTGACATAGGAAATTGAACTGTGCTCCGACCAGACCTAGTTTCATTTTTTAGGGAGCTTGACATAGGAAAATGAGCTATGCTCCGCCCGAACTTCATCATAATGAACAGGAAGTCGGGGCTTCCAAGAGTGGTGCTCCCGGTGGGAGGTCAATGTCTCGAAAGTCAGGACCCAATGTCCCAGTACACTATGCACGATGGCGGCATTGCTGGATATAGGCACGGGAGAGGTGGCCACGTAGTTGATCTGGGGTGAGACAGATGTAACTGGTGGATGAGAACCAAGAGGGAATGACAATTGTGCCGGAGGGGCTTGTGGATGAATGAACGATAATTGATCCATTGTCACTATTCTTCCATCGTGTGGAAAGCAAACCACACGGAAAAGTGAAGAAACAAGGGCTCCCATGGCATACACATAATCACGACCAAGGAGAAGACTGAAGTCTAAAGGACCTTGAGTGACCGAGACGTCTATATAGACAGTCTTGCCTCCCAAAGTGATAGGGAACTTTGGAAGGATCCCTAATGGTTGACTCGTTCCTCCGTCAAAAGCGGGTGAGATTCGGTGCGACAGGTACAAGCGATGGGGAACCCAAAGCCTGCCAAGTAGTAACGGGCATAAGACTAACCGATGCTCCTTCATCTAACACAGTGCCAGGCAGCGCCATATGGGAGCCATAGGCGGTGACCCAGAAAGGCACATGGGATGGAAGGGGAGGGGTATTCAAACGACTCCAATCGAAGGAAACGACCGAACTACTTGGTGGGGGAACCATATGGTTGCCCCCCTGCGCGGAAGGAACCGAATCGGAATTCTCCGGAGAGGCTGGGATGGGAAAACCATTATCAAGCTCAGGAGAATTTGATGAGACGAGAAGAACATGAGAATTTTTCTCTTCCGGAACAGAGTGGTCGACAGGAGGTGAACTCCAGTTGACACTCTTTCCGACCAATGGTTGGTCTGGAAGAGGCTGGGCACCGCCAGGTTCGGGAAGAGGGGCCTGGACAAGAGAAGGATGTGAACCAATCTCATTGTCGGGAGGCGAATGATCTGCAGCTGCAGAAATACGTTGATATCCAACGGGGAGTTGGGGCGAGGGAGCTGGGAGACTTTCCAAAATAGTAAAGGCTTTATCCATGAGTGGACAAAGGTGAAGGGGATGATTGCCTTCACAAAGTCTGCAGGGGATTCGAATCTTCCCTTTTCCCTTTCCATTCCCAACTGATGATGGTCCTCCTTGCATAATCGATAAGGAAACTGAACCTTCCGCGGAGGAGTGGAAGGGGGCCCGACTTCAAGTGTACTCGAGGGAATAAAAGTTGTATTTGTAGCCTCTCCTTTAGGAGACTTCTTCTTCTGGTTCTTGTTCTTCTTCTTCTTAGCCACCTGGTTATTCGAATTGAGACTTTCACCAGGCGAAGTACAAGAAGGAGACGTAGAAGTAGGCGTCGAAGGGGAGAGATCCACCTTAGGTTCAACATGATGTTGTTCAGGTGAAGGGACTGATGGAGTATCTGCCGACATGGTAGGGACCAAAGAGGTTGAAAACAACCAAACAGACAACCCGAAAGTTAACCTCGGAAGGGATAACGTTGCCATATAAGGAGCACCAACATTCCCAAGAGGAGGGAAATGACTAGGATTCCCGTCAGGAGGGGAACTTCGGTTGGTGAACCCTGGAAAAGTTGCCATAGCAAACAAAAAGAATCCTACTCAAGCTAACGCACACAAGATCTAACCAGGTAATGTTATCGTGGCCGAATAAATTTTTAGGACATAGGAACTAAACTTGACCTTTTCATGTTTCAAGAGTTGAGAAAAGGACGAAAAGATGACTCTAGTCTCCTTCGAATGTTTAATGAGCACGAAGTGAGAAGACGCTCACTGGCACCTTTTCTTTTAAGGAGTCCGAAAAGGATCAAAAGTGACTGCTCTGGAGATTCTAAGCAAAGGGTTTACCAAGCAATATGTAAAACTGCTTATACACCTTGCCAATCGTATGAGAACCAAGGACTTTCCGTACTGCAGTCAATCTTCCCGAATGCTGTGTTCAGTGCGTTACGGTTCACAAGGCGGAAGACTCGGCTTCCTATGGATAAAGGATGCAAACCTATTGGAGTCTCCCCATATATACGCGACGGTACGTGGGAGCCCAAATCTGTGCTAGACCACAATTGAATCACACCAGGAGGAATCACCCAACCTTAATGCGAAAACAAGAGTGACTAGGTTTAACGACGCTGAAGCATGTCTCTAGCCTAGACCTCTAGATATTTGCGTTAAGTTCCAATGCATTTTTAAGTAAATTTGGTTTATTTTACAGTTGATCTTGAATTAAGTTTTGATTTCAGGTCCTACCGTATGGTCTCCCAGAATTACTTAGATGCAAACTACATGCCAAAGAACATCATTTCGTTCGATGAATTCTAACTATGAGAAGGTTAGAAATTTCTCAATCAAACAAAATGAACTCAAGCAATCAAACAACCTAATGCAACTAATGGCAAGGAAATGAAACTTTTCTTTTGAAAACACAAATCAACGAAATGTTCTTTTCCTTTTAACTATTAAATGCAAAAGATACTAGTTTGATTTTCTTTCCAATGCACAAAGCACTTAAAATGATTTTTGAGAGATAGCTACACCAAGCAAAAGGAATAAAATCACTCGATGAAAAGACAACAAAGTCCCCAAGATACCAAAGAAGTTTTCCAAATCAAAGGAAAAACTAAGGTTTATGAGCTATGTGATCTAAGCTCAACAAGACGAGAAGGAATTCAAAGGAGGAAGGCAATCGCTTGGAACACAACCAAAACACTTTCAACAATCACCAAGCAAATGTGAAGAGCAAATCTAAAGTTGGCTGGTCAAACAAGAAAACAAGATCCCGCGGAAGGCTTGACACACACACGGCCACTAGATGCCCTAGGGCTAGGATGCGAAATCAATAGAGAAAATAAAACACCCGGAGGATGGGAGTTGAAACCAGTCAAACAACGATCCAACACACTCCAGAAACTATAAAATTTATGGCAAAATGCAAACCAAGCAGCGAAAGCAATAAGGAAGGCTTTGCAAAAACGAAAAACAAGCAATAAACGAACCCTTGCAGAACAAGACTTTGCAAGCAAGTATCTCACAGTTCAGACAACATAAATCAAGTCATAAACCAGGTGGAAAGAACAGGGGATAGCCAAACCAACAGGTCTAGGAGGAAAAATTGAACAAAATTCAATTCTACAGGATCAACACGGGTGACCCTCAGCAACAAAGTGCTGACCAGACAGCACGCGTAGCAACTTTGCGTTGTCAGCGTGGAAGGACACGGATTAAAGGCGTTGGCCCGAAAACAAGGTCAGCGTGACTGTTAAACGTATAAGCGTGATGACAGTGAAGTCAAAGAAACAGATGCGCAATGTCAACGCGACTGTTCTGATATAAACTGCGCTGAGGCTAAAAAACAGGCAAAATCAAACCAAAAGCTCCCAAACCAAGGTAATAGATTTTAAAACAATTAAAGCATTTCCCATAGTGGACCAGGAAATCAAAAACAGAAAACTAATCCCCAATCTTTGACAAGAGAATAACAATCAAACCCAAAACAAGGATGAATAACAAAAGACACAAGCAACGTCCCCAGTGGAGTCGCCAAATTGTTGGTGATGTAAATCCCATCTACGGATAGAGGCGATCCCTACTAGCCCAGAACAGGTCTAGCAACAATCAATCAATGCTACTATGCAAGATCCTAGTTGCAATTAAAAAGTGGGTAATGAACACCTACTTGGATTCCAACGCTATTGTTTGATGAAGAGATGCCACTCTCACTCCTTTTCTCTGGTCGGTCACGATCCTCCACTATCCTCACGGATGGACACCTGCACATGCAAAGAGAGAACAAACACAAGCGTGAAATCTAGTAAAAGCAACTATACATCAGTCAGAAAGGATGTAATTCACATTAACCATCATGATACAAATGAGAATGGAACCATAACAGTAGTCACTATCTTTTATTAATCAAAAACAGAGAAAGGTACAACCAATGTTCTGACGCTGAGTCCTTCTCAAGAGGGTCTAGCCAGCAAGTCTCATAAGCATTCACCCTTGGAGGTAGATCTCCCAAGACAAATAATTCTCTCTCTCACACAAGGCAACAAGACTTCACAACCTTCCTTAAGCTCTCTAGCAATCCACACTTAACACACCAACTGCCTATTAAGAGCAGCACTAAAGTACTATGAATTCATCTATGTCAAAAGCTATATTCCAAAAACTAGCTGCTCATGGCAATGATGGAGGCTTATATAGCAGAAGGAGTCTCCATGGATGGTGGAAGGATAAGCTTATCTCCAAGAAAGGTGGTTCATATGACGAAAAGACATGCCATAGAAGGGAGGGCGACATTCACAAGGCCAACAACCAGGTCTGGAGTCATCTGGAAGGCCGGCTGTTAGAACAAACTTGCCCAAACTGGATCAGCGCGGGTCCATAACTGCACTGGTGCGCTTACATCGCAGCTGAATAACAAAGAAGTTCATGTCAGCGCGATAAGATATGAATAACAGACGCGCTGGCTCATCAAATTCGACCAGCGCGGGAAACAAGTGTACTTCCGTGCTGGCAGCGCGTTCAGTCTGTTATGGAGCGCCCATCAGCGCGGTTATTTTGGCAAAAGTCACGCTGATAACAAAACTTTGCCAAAGTGGGTCATTTGGCCATTTCAGAGAGCATGAGCATGATGAATTGATTTCATGACACAATAGGGAGACTGACAAGGAGACAGTGACAAATTACTGTGTAACACGAATATTCTGCAGACTTTGTGAAGGCAATCATCCCCTTCACCTTTTTCCACTCATGGATAAAGCCTCTACTATTTTGGAAAGTCTCCCAGCTCCCTCGCCCCAACTCCCCGTTGGATATCAACGTCTGTCTGCAGCTGCAGATCATTCGCCTCCTGACAATGAGATTGGTTCACATCCTTCTCTTGTCCAGGCCCCTCTTCCTAAACCTGGCGGTGCCCAGCCTGTTCCAGACCAACCATTGGTCAGAAAGAGTGTCGACTGGAGTTCACCTCCTGTCGACCACTCTGTTCCAGAAGAGCAAAATTCTCATGTTCTTCTCATCTCATCAAATTCTCCTGAGCTTGATAATGGTTTTCCCATCCCAGCCTCTTCGAAGAATTCCGATTCGGTTCCTTCCGAGCAGGGGGGCAACCATATGGTTCCCCCACCAGGTAGTTCGGTCATTTCCTTCGATTGGAGTCGTTTGACTACCCCTCCCCTTCCATCCCATGTGCCTTTTTGGGTCACCGCCTATGCCTCCCATATGGCGATGCCTGGCACTGTGTTAGATGAAGGAGCACCGGTTAGTGTTATGCCCGTTACTACTTGGCAGGCTTTGGGTTCCCCATTGCTTGTACCTGTCGCACCGAATCTCACCACTTTTGACGGAGGAACGAGTCAATCATTAGGGATCCTTCCAAAGTTCCCTATCACTTTGGGAGGCAAAACTGTCTATATAGATGTCTGGGTTACCCAAGGTTCTTTAGACTTCAGTCTTCTCCTTGGTCATGATTATGTGTATGCCATGGGAGCCCTTGTTTCTTCACTTTTCCGTGTGGTTTGCTTTCCATACGATGGAAGAATAGTGACAATGGATCAATTATCGTTCGTTCGTCCACAAACCCCTCCGGCACAATTTTCCTTCCCTCTTGGTTCTCATCCACCAGTTGCATCTGTCTCACCCCAGATCAACTACGTGGCCACCTCTCGCGTGCCTATATCCAGCAATGCTGCCGTCGTGCATAGTGTCCTGGGGGCATTGGGTCCTGACTTCCGAGACATTGACCTCCCATCGGGAGCAACACTCTTGGAAGCACCGACTTCCTATTCATTATGAGGCAGTTTGGTCGGAGCATAGTTCATTTTCCTATGTCAAGCTCCCTAAAAAATGAAATTAGGTCTGGTCGGAGCATAGTTCGTTTCCTATGTCAAGCTCCTTAAAAAATGAAACTAGGATTCGGCGGAGCATAGTTCATTTTCCTATGTCAAGCTCCTTAAAAAAAGAAACTAGGTCTGGGCGGAGAATAGTTCACTTTCCTATGTCAAGCTCCTTAAAAAATGAAATTGGGTCTGATCAAAGCATAGTTCCTTGTCTTGAGTCAAGCTCGTTAAAAAATGAATCACGGATTTCCGAGCATAGTTCCCGATCTTGTGTCAAGCTCGTTAAAAAATGAAACAAGAGTTATGAGGATAGTTCTTTTACTGTGTCAACCTCATTAAAAAATGAAACAACTCCCTTTCCAAATCGAGTCTTTTGATTAAGATCTCATAAAATCCAAGTCGAGTCTTTCCAAGATCTCGAGAGTGAACCTTCATTCCATCCACTTTGTTGAATGCAATGAAGCTTGGGGGGCATGTACCTCGTTGCGTCATTATGCTGGGGGCATGCGAACTTATAA
>APFE031265917.1:0-15453 GCA_000404065.3 Pinus taeda
ACCCAGCCATGGACTGCCCTCTTATGTATTTGGCACATTTTAGTCTGGGATACTTGGAGATTATTCTATAGTTGTTCATGCAATTTCATATTTCCATTGATTTAAGTAAGGGTTTGTGAGATATGCAGATTTAAGGCAGATGATGGGATATAAGAGCTCTAGAAAATAGCCTATAAGGAATAAGATCATCGAAGGAACAATAGGATATGAACGAGGCAAGCTAGGGTTAAGTAAAAAATAGTTTCAAATGGCTGAAAATGCATATGACAACAATAAATACCAAGACATCAGCCCTAATTTTAAGGTTAAAATATTCAATTAATGCTAGATTTTTCATTTTATTATTTATTAAATGCAATCCCTTCCAATAGGGCAATAACATATGGACATAAAATTGTGGTTAAACGTATATTTTAAGCTAAATCAAAACCAACCCTAGTTACCATGAAATGAAAGAAGAAAGGAAGATTTATAATCATGAACACCTATTAGTTTAGAGCCTTTATCTAGTTAGGCAATGGAGACAATTAGTGAAAGGTCAATGACTGAGGGCCTTGGATGAAGAGGGTGAAAGATTGAATTTCTTCAAGTAGAAATGACTAGTGACTTCACTATATGGAATATTTTGATGTCAAAGGATGCACGGATCAAGTTCCTTTGATGGACTCTTGTAAAACAAATTTTACATGCCATCAAGGATCAAGATTTCAAGAAAATATATTGCACTTGTTAATATGGCATTCATAGAAGACCTAATTTCAAAAATATAGCATGCAAAATGGAAGAAAATGTGTCAATAAACTTACACATTTCCAATAGGAATCACTTCGTGAATACCAAAAGTCCGTCCATGCAAAAATCTCCTTCACAAGACAATTCGATCTATAAATGATCATATTACATCCAAAAAGTAAGATAAGAGCTAATTTACCCTCCTCTAGAGAATAAGAAGTGAGTGAATGATAATCAACAATCGAAAGTGACTCCCCTCTATTTTGTGAGGGTAAATATGTCACTTTTTCATGATTTTACAAGAAAATCCCAAAAAAAATTCCTTGAAGTTCTAATGTTTCAAACTAGGAAAAATAGTGCTATGCAAAGCAAGCAATAAAAACAACACCATAACATTGAAACATTCAGTGCACACCCATAAAATGTCCAATAACCAATGGCTGAGCCATTTTATTATAATCTGGGAGAAAAGTACAATAATTTGGAAGTGGTGCACCTGGGCTTGCCTCAATGGCAAGCGTGTTCAAGCCCAGGTGGTAATATGTCAAGCCCAGATGGCACAAATCACTGCTACAATGATGCCCTGCGCTACACTAGTGAAACTATGCTGTCTCCTGCGCAGATACTGCTGGAAACCCCACCTCTGATGCTCAAAAAATTCCGGGAAATTAACTCGGGCCTCTCCACCAAATACACAAAACAACCCACGAAGGAATTGGCCAAATGTTGACATCGAAATTTTGGCTCGAATTCTCCCTAACTCCTCTAGCTTCTGGCTGAGTTGGGATCCCTGTTTGACCCCCTAGATCTACCGGTAAAATTATGCAAAATTAGACCCAAGCTCCTCAACCAAAACCCAGAAAGTGTTTGCCCTGGTTTTGACCTCGGAAATTTGTCCTCCCAAGATTCGCACCCTCCAATTGCTGAAGTGTATGGCCTGCCTGTAAATCCATAATAAGCCCTCCAAAACACACCAAAATGGCTAGAATCTTCCCCGAACTTCCCCTTATCTCTCCCGGAAAAGACTCGCCGAAAAGACTCGCCACAACTGATCCACGAATCCCCCACATGTTTCCAGTGATGAATTCCTACGCTAGTCCTGAGTGCTGGCAATCACATTGCTCCCAAACGGAAATCTCCAGCTCCCAAAATCCTCCTAAAGGCTAGTCTTCCCCTGTACTTCCTTCTCCAAAACTCCTCCGAAAATTGCTCCCTGGAAGGCCACTGAATGATCTCCTGCATATTCCACTACTGTGTCTTTCTGGAGTACGCACTGACTGAATGATGGCTGCATTGGGAGCTCTGAATATCCACCTGCAATCTCCCGGAATTATAGAAAGAAACCTCACTAGGGTGGCACTCGTGGTCCACCGAAAAGAGGGTGAGTTATCCGCTTGGAGAACTCGTGGTAAACAGTGGGTGACCCAGCTACGGAGCTAGAGCAACTAAGAGTGAGTTCAATATGTCCAAAAGATGCCAAATGAGGCTGAGCCTCCTATATTTATAATTTGTGGCCCCCTCCAACTAGAAATTTCACTTTCCTTCCTTAGTCATTCGAACTTCCCTCTAAGGTGGTGCATATTTCCTCATGTACGTGGCCCCCATGCTATACCAACAAAACATTTCGCTCCTTTTCCCTTCCCAAGTCTTTCCCAAAAATCACATGGGTCCCATGGCGTAACTAAAGGATATTTTAACACATTTGATTTTAATCATATATTATAATTAAGTACTTGAGCCAAAAGTGTTCTCCTTGTTGTATTCATGTATTATATTTGGCCATGCTTAAATGAGTTCTGTGAAGTGTCTAACCTAGGTGGTATATCTAGGCCCTTTGAGGTCGATCACATTGTCTTTTGGATACCCATCTTCAAGATAGTCCTATCTTACATTCCTATCTGACTATCTTTTAGTCACATTAATTTGACACCATGTTGGTTGTTTATGACTTGGGTAGGTATGCAAGGTCCTTTAGGTAGATTTACCAATACACATGATCTAGGGGAGCCCTAGTTTTATCACTCCTTTCTATATAAATTGCTTCTCATGTTATAAAGGTTGTCGCATGTATAGAGAAACATTTATCTTATACCCAAGCATGGACCCTCCTCTTATGTTATTGTTATCCACTTAATTTTTCCATTAGGAATATTACAATTTATCTTATACCCAAGCATGGGACTCCCTTCTTACGTATTTGACGCATATAACTGTAGGATCTTGAAATTATTAATAGTTGTCATGTGTTCTATTATTTCCCATCGATTTAAGTTAGGGTTTGTATATAAATATCAAATTTTAATTGCACATTCATGGTTATATAGCAGCTTCTTGAAAATAGCCTCCTATAATGAATTAAGATCATGTGTACTAGGTTTCAATAGGTCTACTGAAGGAGGCAATAAGCTTAGGGTCTTAAGTAAACAATAGTTCAAATAGCTGAAAATGCACAGGTATTTCAAGAATTCTTCCACCTTTGATGCCCCATATTTCTTTTCATGGGCATTTCCCTGTTTGTATTTAATGGTGCATCAACAATGTCACTGCCTCCCTCATTTTCTCCTCTTTCTTTTGTTCATCTCTTGCCCTTCCTGGAGAGTTGGTGTCACCTTCACTCCTCAAGGTAGCCCTATAAAATTGCAAGGCAATAGTCAAATCTAGCTTGTTGGCCTCTCCAAGATGACTCTCATTTTTATAATGGCATGGTATAAATAAGCTCTTGTAATGTATCGCAAGCGCTTGTGTAAGTGTAGGTATTGATCATGTTAACCCCTTACCTCTAGGCGTAACTAGAGGATATTTTAACACATTTGATTTTAATCATATTTCACTACTTGATCCAAAAGTGTTGCCCTAGTTGCATTCATGTATTATATTTGGCCATGCTTGAATGAGTTTTGTGAAGTGTTTAACCTAGGTGGTATATCTAGTCCCTTTGCGGTCAATCACATTGTCTTTTGAATACCCATCTTCAATATAGTCCTCTCTTACATTCCTATCTGACTATGTTTTGGTGACATTGATTTGACACCATGTTGGTCGTTTATGGCTTGGGTAGGTATGCAAGGGCATTTAGGTGGATCTACCAATACACATGATCTAGGGGAGCCCTGGTCTCATCACTCCTTTCTATATAAAGTGTTTCTCATGTTATAAAGGTTGTCGCATGTATAGAAAAACATTTTTCTTATACCCAGGCATGGACCGCCCTCTTATGTATTTGGCACATTTTAGTCTGGGATACTTGGATATTATTCTATAGTTGTTCATGCAATGTCATATTTCCATTGGTTTAAGTTAGGGATTGTGAGATATGCAGATTTAAGGCACATGATGGGATATAAGAGCTCTAGAAAATAGCCTATGAGGAATAAGATCATCGAAGGAACAATATGATATGAATGAGGCAAGCTAGGGTTAAGTAAACAATAGTTTCAAATGGCTGAAAATGCATATGACAACAATAAATACCAAGACATCAGCCCTAATTTTAAGGTTATAATATTCAATTAATGCTAGATTTTTCGTTTTATTATTTATTAAATGCAATCCCCTCCAATAGGGCAATAACGAATGGACATAAAATTGTGGTTAAATGTATATTTTAAGCTAAACGCAAACCAACCCTAGTTACCATGAAATGAAGGAAGAAAGGAAGATTTATAATCATGAACACCTATTAGTTTAGAGCCTTTATCTAGTTAGGCAATGGAGACAACTAGTGAAAGGTCAATGACTAAGGGCCTTGGATGAAGAGGGTTAAAGATTGAATTTCTTCAATCAGAAATGACTAGTGACTTCAATTTATGGAATATTTTGATGTCAAAGGATGCATGAATCAAGTTCCTTTGATGGACTCTTGCAAAACAAATTTTACATGCCATGAAGGATCAAGATTTCAAGAAAATATATTGCACTTGTTAATATGGCATTCATAGAAGACCTAATTTCAGAAATATGGCATGCAAAATGGAAGAAAATGTGACAGTAAACTTACACATTTCCAATAGGAATCACTTCGTCAATACCAAAAGTTTGTCCATGCAAAAATATCCATCACAAGACAATTCAATCTATCAACCGAAAGTGACTCCCCTCTATTTTGTGAGGGTAAATATGTCACTTTTTTCATAATTTTACAAGAAAATCCCAAAAAAATTGCTTGAAGTTGTAATGTTTGAAACTAGGAAAAATAGTGCTATGCAAAGCAAACAATAAAAACAACACCGTAATATTGAAACATTCAATGCACACCCATAAAATGTCCAGGAATAACCAATGGCTGAGCCATTTTATTATAATCTGGGAGAAAAGTACAATAATGTGGAAGTGGTGCACCTGGGCTTGCCTGAATGGCAAGCGTGATCAAGGCCAGGTGGTAATATGTCAAGCCCAGATGGCACAAATCACTGCTACAATGATGCCATATGCTGGCCTAGTGAAACTGTGTTGTCTGCTACGTAGATGCTACTGCAAACCCCACCACCGATGCTCAAAAAATTCTAGGAAATTGACTCGAGCCTCTCCACCAAATACATAGTGATAGAACAACCCACGAAGGAATTGGCCAAATGTTGACGTCGAAATTTTGGCTTGAATTCTCCCTAGCTCCTCTAGCTTCTGGCTGAGTTGGGATCCCTCTTTGACCCCCCCCATATCTGCCGGGAAAATTTTGCAAAATTAGACCCAAGCTCCTCAACCAAAACCCATAAAGTGTTTGGCCTGGTTTTGACCTCAGAAATTCGTCCTCACAAGAGTCGTGCCCTCCTCCAATTGCTGAAGTGTACGGCCTACCTATAAATCCGTAATAAGCCCTCCAAAACACACCAAAATGACTGAGATAATCTTCCTTGAACTTCCCCTTATCTCTCCTAGCAAATACTCGCTCCACAACTAACCCACGAATCCCCCACGTGTACCCAATGATCAATTCCTATGCTGGTCCTGAGTGTTGGCAATCACACTGCTCCCAAACGGAAATCTCGTGTTCCCAAAGTCCTCCTAAAGGCCAGTCTTACCCTGTACTTCCTTCTCCAAAACTCCTTCGGCAATTGCTCCCTGGAAGGCTACTGAATGAACTCTTGGGTATTCCACTACTGCGTCTTTTTGGAGTAGTACTGACTGAATGATGGCTGTGTTGGGAGCTCTAAATATCCACCTGCAATCTCCTGGAATGATAGAAAAAAACCTCACTAGGGTGGCACTCGTGGTCCACCAAAGAGAGGGTGAGTTATGCACTTGGAGAACTCGTGCTAAATAGAGGGTGACCCAACTACGCAGCTAGAGCAACTAAGAGTGAGTTCAATATGTCCAAAAGATGCCAAATGAGGCTAAGCCTCCTCTATTTATAATTCATGGGCCTCTTTTCCCATGTGGGCCCCCTCCAACTAGCAATTTCACTTTCCCTCCTTAGTCATTCGAACTTCCCTCTAAGGTGGTGTGTATTTTCTCATGTGGGTGGCCCCCACGCTATGCCAACAAAACATTTCAGCCCCTTTTCCCTTCCCAAGTCTTTGCCAAAAATCACATGGGTCACATGACCTCCCAAATTGTCAAAATTGTAGAATAAATAAAGCTGTAACAATTTAATTTCGGAATAACATTACAGAAGTATACAAATATTTTAGCCGATCTTGAGATAGTTCAAAAGCATAATAAAAATGCCAAAATAACCCATACTTGTGGTATTAAAAACTCTCCAAAATGATTAACCTCCAAGAATGATCAATTTCCATCAAGCAAGTGATGAAATGGTTCATAGGTTCCCCTTACTCCAACAAGTCATCAAATTTTAGCCAGAGATATTTATTTCATCTCCTATTTCATCTTCAAATCTTCCTATTTCATTTTTCTTTGCTCATACTCACTTGTTGGCATATTGCATTCAATAAATCCATGTAACATTGCTTTGAATCAAAGATTGGGGATGAAGGATTTTTTATTAGATTTGGAAATCCATACATAACCTGTTAATCATTCATAGCAATGATGAGCATTAATCTTTTCCATTTTTCTCTTTTTGCCTCTCTCCCTATTCAATTTTTGTCTCCTATATTTTTGGTCACCTCACTAGTGATTGTCATCTCAAGTAGGGCCCGACTTGAGATAACTTCTTCCTAGATTGGACTAGTTACCATTCTCCTTTCTCTTGTCACTTCCTTTGAATATTGGCATTGGTTGGTACATCCTATAGACTGCAGCTATACGATTGCGTAATCATCAATCCAGAGAATCCCTCCTCTAATGTTTTGGTTCCTCACATTGCTAGTACAACTCTAGTGCCTTCTCCAGTTTTCTTTATTTTTTCTCTACCTCCTTTCCTTTGCTTTTTCGTTCTTCTTCTCTCATTCTTTGGGAAGCAAGATACATGTGCTAGATATTTTTGTCCTCATTGGTACTGTTACCCACCAAAAGTGAGTGGCCCATCGGAGAAACTTTTTCCTTATTCATCTCTTTGAACCGATAGCTGGAAGCCCCTGAGAGCCAGTAGTAGCCGATGTGACGTGCCATTCATACCTCTGCCACCTACATCAGTCATGTTTTACCTCATCTTCCAAGAGAACAAGTTGGAAGGTGGGATTCTCATCAAAAGGTACTTTATTTATTATGGAGTTCATAGCCAAAATTCCACAACGAATAGAAAAAAATCAAAACCACTCCAAACCATGTCATGTATTACATTGTTTTCAAACCAAACCATCAGATCATTTTACCAAACTTTTCACAAATAGCTAACATATCAAAACTCATTCATTGTTCAATCGAATATGTGTCGCCGCTCCAATATTGCATTCAACTCATTGTCGCATGACTTGTTATGGTCACATGGTTGTCCCAATCGACCATAAGACCGACCTTTTAAACCCGGAGCCAACGTTTCCATAAGCCATAAGACCATGCCCATATGACCTAGACCTAAGAATCATTGAGTGTCAAAATTCTAATGTCATCGACAATGTCACAACAGCCACGTGGTATACCTAGAGGGGTCCACATGTTACCCAAAACATGCTCCTTAGATAGCTGAGATTTCCATTTTTGTTTGACAAGTGACTGCCTCAGGTGGCTCCTCGTCAACATGCTAACTAATGCACAACTCCATGTGCTTGTGGCCATTGATCTGCCTATCCAATGGTGGATCGTTAAGAAAATTGCATGATGTTTAACAAATTAATATTCTGGGTTTGGCCCTATAGTTTTTCCTTTTAATTTTTAATCCCGATTAATACTAATTTTCAACTGGCCATAACTTCTCAACTGGGAGGATTTTTTCGAAGAAAAATATAGGATTGAAGAGGTATCGATGAGAACTACGCAACCATGCATTGTTTTCAAACCAAACCATCAAATCATTTTACCAAACTTTTCACAAATAGCTAACATATCAAAACTCATTCATTGTTCAATTGAATATGTGTCGCCGCTCCAACATTGCATTCAACTCATTGTCGCATGACTTGTTATGGTCACATGGTTGTCCCAATCGACCATAAGACCGACCTTTTAAACCCGGAGCCAACGTTTCCATAAGCCATAAGACCATGCCCATATGACCTAGACCTAAGAATCATTGAGTGTCAAAATTCTAATGTCATCGACAATGTCACAACAACCACGTGGTATACCTAGAGGGGTCCACATGTTACCCAAAACATGCTCCTTAGATAGCTGAGATTTCCATTTTTGTCTGACAAGTGACTGCCTCAGGTGGCTCCTCGTCAACATGCTAACTAATGCACAACTCCATGTGCTTGTAGCCATTGATCTGCCTATCCAATGGTGGATCGTTAAGAAAATTGCATGATGTTTAACAAATTAATATTCTGGGTTTGGCCCTATAGTTTTTCCTTTTAATTTTTAATCCCGATTAATACTAATTTTCAACTGGCCATAACTTCTCAACCGGGAGGATTTTTTCGAAGAAAAATATTAGGATTGAAGAGGTATCGATGAGAACTACGCAACCATGCTATTAGTGAGATATTTTGGGCATTTTTTCTTCTTCAAAAACTAAAATAAATTCAAGCACTCTGTTACTGCTCAAACTAGTAGGGGACCTAAAGGGAATCCCTAAAGGGGAAATGCTTGGCCAAGGGAAACAAATGGAGACTTAGCCCACTGTCACCTCAGCTAAGGCTCCCTTCTATTTACAGACTTTCCCTGATGGGAGGAGGGTCGATATATTATGGAGTCCCTAATGAAGGATAAGTCATCAAAATGATGTGGAGTGACCCAAATAATCCCTTTCCCAGAAGAGTTAGAAGGATAAGGCTTGCTTGCTTTCTAAGCAAAGTACAATGTCTTCTAGGGAAATGAAAGGAGGATTCAAGGGTTAGGTTTATGGGATATAACTTATGATGGAAATTCCCAATCCCTAAAATCCTTATTGTAATTGGTATCCTGGATGGTTCTTGAAGAATTGTCTTTCAAAGGAATTGGGCCACACGAGACCAAGTGGACCCAGTCTAGGATAGGGGGAATAAGTACAAAAACCAATGATGTTCTTAACCTAGACAAGGTGGGGAGAGGATCAAATAAACAATTTTCACTTGAAGGTGTTGGTTTGATCCTATGAAGTTTGATCCCAGAGTTAGGGCTTGGCTTTTCTCCCAAATCCATCGATGGAATGGCTTCAACATTGGAGGAGAGCTTGAGGAAACACCAGCGCAGGAGACCTTAGGAGATTGAACTTTTTGGAGGGCTAGATTGTCGGTAAATTGATGCCCTAGCTGCCCCAACTTAGCTAGACCTAGAAGAACATGAAAGAATGTGATTTTTGGTGATCACCTTTTGGTAGATCAGTGCCTTAATGAAGCCCTTGTTCAATTTTTTGTGTTAGTAGCCTTGTCTCAATGTTATTTATCATTTCTAGAAGTTTCATGAAGTCTTAGGCAAAGGCCTGAGTCCTAGCCTTGAAAAAGTGGCTCAGAATCCAGGGTCGTTGGCATAGAATTGCCTGACAAAGGCCACAGTCGCATGGAGACCTTTCTATGGGAGTAGCTAGAGGGTCTGACTCGCAGGGAAGGCTTGTTATAGGAGCAACTAGGGATCTAGTTCAACAAAACATCAAGTTGCTTAGGGGTTGGACACCTAGAGGGGTTGGTTGGCTCTTGGAGGCTTTGTAGCTCCTTAGGAAGCTCAGTTTGGTTTCGTTTAGTCGATTCCACTTCCTTAACTATACTTGGTGAGTTGAATCATATCATAGTAATAGTTCATCACATGTTTACCCCCGTGGACCGGTTAGCTTGGGTAAAGGTGGGAGGAGGGTGTTATAGCTTTAGCATTGCATGTAAAACTCTTAGGTAAGTGCAGGTATTGTTTTATTATATTGCTTCATGACATTTATTTTCATATACTAGCTAATATTCTCTCTCCATGGTAGTTAGGCTTGTTTCTATCATACCATGGCTACATTGAATTGAATTATGGAAATGGAACCTTTGCAGAAATAATTCTTATACATTTAAGAAATTCATTGCATTGAGAAGAATTAGTAAAAATTGAGAATATGTATAAATCCCAGCAAGAAGGTTTGATGGGTAGTCTATGTTGCGGCCCAATAATGAAGTGGGATAGCTCGAGTGTCTCATTCTCATTTTTTCTTTCCTTCCCCAACTATGACCTGGTGTTAAGGATTTCTTTCTTCATTGATACGTCACTAGCATCATCAAAACTCATCCCCTTTCCTGTTCCATGCTAGTGTTGCCTCTTGTAGCATTTGTTGTTGTGCTAGTTTTTCTAGATCTCATCTTTGTTGGTGCTTCACTAGTCCTCACAACACTTGCACCATAGTTAGATACATTTTGTCGTTATTGCCTACTACATTCATAGGTATTTCAAGAACTCTTCCACCTTTAATGACCTTACTTTCTTTGCATGGGAATTGCCACCATTTGTCTTCAATGGTGCTTCAACAGTGTCACTATCTCCCTTATTTTCTCCAATCGTTTACACATTGACTGACCACTTTTTCGTGGTTGATATCCCGGACACCAACATGATACTGGGTGTTCAGTGGCTTATCACTCTAGGGAAGGTCACAACAGATTAGAAGACCCTAGAGATGGAGCGGGATGATGAGAAGACAGGGAGGCATGAGAAGATATGGGGACAGCACACATATCTGCCTCAGACCGTGTCGGCTCATCGGATGGAGGCAGTCTTCTGGAAGGGAGACATAGAGTGGGCAGTGGAACTGCGTGCATCAGAGGCAGGGACTACAACGCAAACAGTACATCCAGAGATACAGTCCATCCTTGATCGGTATGCCATAGTGTTTGGGGAGATTCCACCAGGACAGCCACCGGATCGGGGGTTTGAGCACACCATCGAGCTTAAGCAGGGCATACAGGTAGTGATCACCACCCCCTATAGGCACCCTAAGGCCTATTGGGATGAGATTGAGCGGGCTATCTAGGAGTTGCTGGCACTTGGGCACATTCGACTGGGCACGAGTCCTTTTGCTTCTTCTGTGGTGTTGGTGAAGAAGAAGGACAGTGCATTGAGGATGTGCATTGATTACAGGGCCCTGAATAAGAAGACCCTGAAGAATAGGTACCCCATACCCAGGATCAATGAGTTGATGGATGAGTTAAGGGGAGCACGATTCTTCTCAAAGATTGATTTGAGATCTAGGTACCATCAGATTCGCGTGAGGGAGTAGGACATTCCCAAGACGCCTTCAGGTGTCACTATGGGCACTTTGAGTTCTTGGTGATGCCTTTTGGGCTAACCAATGCCCCCGCTACATTTCAGTCTTGCATGAATCACATCTTCTGTAGTCACTTGAGGAAGTTTGTGTTGGTATTCTTTAATGACATTCTCATTTACAACAGGACTTGGGAGGAGCATCTCCAGCACATTGAGACGGTATTGCGTATCTTACAAGAGCAGCAGTTCTATGCCAAACTCTCCAAGTGTGAGTTTGGGTTGACAGAGATGTTGTATCTAGGACACATCATAGGAGTGGACGGAGTGAGAGTCCACGAGGAGAAGATCAGGGCCATCAGAGAATGGCCGGAGCCGAGAAATGTGATGGAACTTCGAGGATAAATTGGCATTTGTACTTACTACCCGAAGTTCGTCAAAGGTTTCTCGCAGCTTGCTGCACCATTGACAGATTTGACGAGGAAGGGGGCATTCAGTTGGTCAGATATAGCGCAGCAAACCTTTGACAGGCTCAAGGAGGTTATGAGCAGCTGCCCAATGCTTGCGTCGCCATATTTTATGCAACCTTTTGTTTTATAGTGTGAAGCATCGGGAGAGGGAATCAACGCACTGTTGATGCAGGGAGGTCACCCTATAACCTTTGAGAGCCGGAAGCTCCTTCCGCACGAGAGGTTGTATTCTATATACAACAAGGAGATGCTGGTCGGTAGTACCTGGTGGGTAACAAGTTCAACGTGAGGACTGATCACAACAGCCTCAAGTTTTTTTTGGAGCAGAAGCAACTACAGGAGAGGTAGCAGAAGTGGATCAACAAGATCCAAGCATATGACTTTGACATTGAGTATGTCAAGGATAAAAACAACGTGGTAGTAGATGCCCTTTCACGTAGACTAGCCACGTTATCTCTTATGAGCTTGGATATAGACTAGAGGGCTCGACTCTTAGTAGAGTACTCCAAGGACAGGTTTGCATGTGAGGTTCTGGATGGGCAGGTGGCAGATGACAGGTACAGGGTGGTCGATGAGATCATCTATTACAGGGACCAGATCTTCTTGACTGAGGGGTCTCAGCTCAAGACAAAGATACTCCAAACATCACATGATTCACCATTGGCAGGACATCAGGGGTTTACCAAAACCTATAGGGCCATTAGGGAGAGGTTCTCAATGAAGGGCCTCAAGGAGGTCGTACTCCAGCACATCCGGGAGTGCGATATTTGCTAGAGGAACAAGGAAGAGATGAGCCATCTTGCAGGATTATTGCAGCCTCTTCCCATTCCGGAGGGGAAATGGGAGAGTATTTCGATGGAATTCATTACAGGGTTGCCCATGGTACAGGGAAAGGATTGTATCTTTGTCGTCGTTGATCGAATGATGAAGTACGCACACTTTTTTGCCATATCCGCACGGCGCACACTATACAGCATCACAGGTGGTCGAGTTGTTCTTCAGAGAGATCTTCAGGCTACATGGTCTTCCTAAGACCATCGTCAGTGATAGGGACAGTCGTTTCATGGGCGGGTTTTGGCAGGAGCTTTTCCAGTTGGTGGGGATAGAGTTGACATCGAGTACCAGTTATCACCCATAGACGGATGGACAGACAGAGATAGTTAACAAGTGGCTAGAGGGCTACTTGCGTAACTATGTCAGTGGGTAGCAGCGAGCATGGTTGAGGTGGTTGCATCTAGGGGAGTACTGCTACAATACTTCACATCACATGTCCATCAGTATGTCACCATTCTATGCCTTATATGGGTATCATCCTTTATCTTTTGCTGACGTGATGTTTGGTGATAGCAAGGCTCCTAGAGCCAAGATTTGGATCCAAGAGAGTCAAGATATTCTTTGAGCTCTCAAAGATAACATGGCTATAGCGCAGAACCAGTAGAAGCTGTATGCCGACAAGGGTCGGGTGGAGAGACAGTTCGAGGTGGGGGACATGGTCTACCTACGATTACAGCCATACCAACAGTCTTCACTAAAGCAGAAGGGGGCTGAGAAACTCAAGCCCCGCTTTTATGGGCCATGCAGGGTGGGATAGGTTCAATATGAGTTGGAGCTGCCCCAAGGCAGCAAGATTCATAACGTTTTTCATGTATCATGCCTGAAAAAGGCATTGGGGCAGCAGGTGATAGTGACAAATGAGCTACCACTAATGGATGACGAGGGGCATTTGGTATCGCAGCTGGAGGCTATCATTGATACCAGGGAGAGGCAACTACGGAGTAGGATGATCCGGGAATTCTTGGTGAGGTGGAAGAATTTGCCGGATGAGGATGCCACTTGGGAGAATGAGAAGATCTTGCAGCATCCAACGCTTCAGTTGCTTGAGGACAAGCAACATTTTGCCGGGAGAGACTGTAATATTCCTAATTAGCCATGGCTAATTGGAATATTCAATTTTGTTCAATTTTTGCCTTCTATAGTTATTTGTAAATAAAAAAAGTGAGGACGGGGGACATAACTCATTTTTAGAATAAAAAGTCACTTCCTAGTAGCACAACGTTGTGACTTAAAGGGGAGCCAAGGGGGCCAAGGGGGGACGCAAAAATGGAGCCCACGCAGACACATGGAGAGACTGCGCAGGAGGGAAGGAACAGGTGGCAAGAGAGGAACCACGCAGGAAGAGGTGAGCCTTGGGATTGAGACAGGCGAAGGCTATAAAAGAGAGAGGAGCCCCCTCATTTTGATCATTCAGTTATGTGCATTTTGAGTTAGTCGTTTCGACTTCTGAGCACGCTGGCTGTTTAGCTGGTCTGTAGCACTGTTTAGTGCATTGAGTGTCTCCGTTCGGAGATCTCACCCTTAGCCCCGGGGAACTTAGAGTGCCTACTCAGGCAAGGTATTTCCATTGGCATTTCAGCAGTAGTTTATTAGCACTTCAGCAGCAATTTCATCAACTTTCTGGAAGACTACGCAGTACTGAGATAGGGACGCAGTTCTTTCTGGCAGTAGTGTTGGATTGGGGTTCTTGCAGGAGGATTTATGCTGGGATATTGAGCAAGGGACCCACCCTTTCCTATTGGAGGATTCTTGGTAGAGTTTCAGGCAGAGTTCTGGAGGGGTTTCTTCAATGGCAGCGTAGAGCATTAGGGAACTGCACAGATCCCCAAGGGGGTGATTTTCAGGGGTCGGCTATTCCAGGAAAGCTTTCTGGGTTTTTCTGGGTTTCTTGAGTAGAGCCTGATTCCATAGTTTCAGCATTTTCCAAGGAGGGGAGCGGCCCCAAATCATCATTTGTTTTCTAGCAGCGCGACAATTTTCCAACAGCGTCCACGCAGAGAGGCCATTCTTGTTATTTTGAGAGCATTTCTTCACTTGCCTTGTGCAAGTCGAGGTGCCATCTTTCTGATCACCTCTTGTACTCATTTTATTGGTCAGTATAATAAAATGGCTTAGCATTTCACGCTGCATTTCTGAGTATCTGCTTATATTTCCTGCCTATATTATTATATGTTATGCCACTGTTATTTTGTCATCTCTAGGTTATTATATTATTTGCACGTTTTTGGTTGGAGTTTGCTGGGTTTGAGGGATATTCCGGGTTACGAATATTACAGTTGGATCTGGTCGATCAACGGTCCAGATCTAATCGGCATATTGCAATCAGAGGTGGCAAGCGGAGTCAATCAGAGGCGGCCTTATGGAAATCGCGATAGCGATTAGCGCAATTAAACGAGGGTTGTTGATCAAGCGCGTAGATCAACGGTCCAGATGTAATCGTAATATCGCATTGCAGAGTTACAAAGGAGCGAGGCCGATACAATATGCGACTTGCGATAGCCGAACCCGATGGGGTTTATTCATGCAAATTAATATATTTTGAGTTCTGGTAAAAAGGGTTTTTCTATGTATTTATCCATTTTCGTTAAAAAAACAAAATACAAAGGAAATATGCCCGGAGCTATAAAACTAATGTTCCACCAAGGTTCCGGGACGAGGGGGCGAGGGAGCAAGGGGGCGCGGGAGCGGCCTATGCAAAAGCTCCCCACCATTTTTTAGGAAACATGGGGGAGCATCAAGGTCTTAAAAACTTATAAATATAAAATATAAT
>APFE031265917.1:23725-42109 GCA_000404065.3 Pinus taeda
TCGTCCTTGGGAAAGTGTTTCCATGGACTTTGTTGGGGGATTGCCAAAATCTAGAAAAGGTCATGATTATTTGTATGTTGTTGTGGATAGGTTCAGCAAAATGTGTATTCTGATACCTTGTAACAAGTAGGTTACAGCTGAACAAACAATGAAGTTGTTCTTTCAGCATGTATGGGTTCATTTTGGGTTACCCACTTCTATTGTATCTGATCGAGATTCCCGATTTGTTGAGAAGTTTTGGTCAAGTCTATGGGAGTTGATGGACACCACATTGAAAAAGAGCACAATATTTCATCCACAAACAGATGGTCAAACAGAGGTGGTCAACAGGACAGTGATCCAGTTGCTCAGAGGCTATTGCATCAAGCATCCCAAGCTTTGGGATGAGCATTTGTGTTATGTGGAACATGCTTACAATCGTTCCAAGCACTCTTCTACTCAGAGATCTCCTTTTGAGACTTGTTTTGGTTTTATACCAAAGTCTCCCTTGGATTTTGTCTTCGGTAAAGACATAGCAGTTGATGGACACAGTGATGTGGACAAAGCAACCAAGTTCATTGAACAGATCCAAGAAATTCACCAGGTAGTGCAGGAACAGCTGGAAAGAAGCCAGGCCAAGTACAAGGCAAGGCATGACAAGCATCGAATTGAGCATGGTTTCCAAGTTGGTGATCAAGTCTAGTTGTACATCAGCAAAGACAGAATGCAAGGTGAAGGTAAGAAGCTAAAACCAATAAGGTATGGGCCTTTCAAGATACTTGAGAAAATTGGTGAAAATGCTTTTCGCCCTGATTTGTCAGCTTATATGCATATCTATTCAGTTGTTAATGCAGAAAAATTGAAACTGTATGAACCTTCATTGATTGAAGATCCCGAAGAGAAAAGTCAGTTGCCTTCTATTCATGATCTATTGCCTGAATATCTCAATGAGTTGCAGGAAGACACAGTTTTGGACAGGAAGGTGAGAACTATGCGCAGAGGGGATGTTGAGTACCTGAGAATCGGACTCAAAGGTTCAAAACCAAGCAGTGCACGATGGATATAAATTGGACAAGCGAGGAAGTTGTATCCTCACTTGATCGATGCCTAAAAACCAACTTTTGGTGGTCCAAAAGCTTTTCAGTGGGAAGGCGTGATCCAAAATGGATCCTAAAACCCTCTAAGTCTTTATATACTTAAACACTATCGCAAGGGAAAAATGTTAGCAAATGGCGGAAAACACCATCGCACGAGAAAAACATGAAGAAAAGGTGAAAACAGAGTTAATCGGAGGCTTAAGCAACATTGCACAAGAGCCATCAGATCTGGCCGATCAACGGTCCATATCTAATCGGCATATCGCAATTAGAGGTGGCAAGCAGAGTCAATCGGAGGCGACCTTATGGAAATCGCGATAGCGATCAGTGCGATTAAACGAGGGCTGTTGATCAAGCGCACGGATCAACGGTCCAGATCTAATTGCAATATTGCATCGCAAAGTTACAAAGGAGTAGGGCCGATACAATATGCGACTTGCGATAGCCGGACCCAATGGGGTTTATTGATGCAAATTAATATATTTTGAGTTCTGGTAAAAAGGGTTTTTCTATGTATTTACGCACTTTCATTAAAAAATGAAATACAAAGGAATGCGCCTGGAGTGATAAAACGGACCCGAAAGGCTTAGAGATGCAGCGTTATATTATTTGAGTTCCGTAATAAGCAGGATTTTGGGTGGACCTTAGGCGGTAAGTGGTATTGGGCGGGCTCTGTCCGATCCCATACACTGGCCGACACGTGGCTTGGCGCTGGAGAGAGAAAACCACCTTTTTGGGCGAGTTATCTCCGTATATATAAGCCGCCCGAAATGGATATTAACCGTTGGATTGGGGATCACGTAGATCAACGGTGGGCTTGTGATAGCGATATAAAAGCGGACCCGATAGGATTATGAGGTGGATTTAATATTATTTGAAGTCCGATAGAAAGCGTTTTCTTGGATTTTTCAGTTTTTTCTGTGTATTTCGCTGTGTAAACAAAGAAACAATATTTTTGGGATTTCAACGCGCTAGTGGTCCTTTTCGTTGCAAAACAGGTGGCCACCATACCTGAAGGCGTTTCACCATGATTGTTTAATGCTCAGAGGGGATTTGAACAGACAGAGGCCGGGAGCCAGAGAGCCCAAAAGAGAAAACGAACAGACAAGTGCCGATAGGCTTAAAAGCCACTCAGTGTCAGGCACAGAGCAAGCAGTGCTAAGACAGAGAGAAAACAGAGGACAAAGAGCGAGAGGGAGAGTCTGTGTACTCAGAAAGACTTGAGGGATTCAAGTAAAACCCTCTTGTTTGTTCCTGTTGTGTTGAGACTCGATTGAGCTCACACTTGTAAAAACTCTGCTCTTAAAGACATAATAGAGAGGTCACCACTGAAAGCTGGACTAGGAGATGTAGCCCCAGAGTTTTGGGTGAACTCCTTGATTATTTGTTGTGTTGATGTGTTTGTGTCTATTATGTTTCTCTAACTACTCATTGTCTATATTAGTCCCAATATTTTCGATCTGTTGCACTAAGTAATATAGGCATTCCTGCACATGAGTCTGTAATACCTTGATATTGATCTAAGATCTCATTTTCAGATCACCCTTTGTGGTCGATCACGTTGTCTTTTGAATGCCCATCTTCAACATTGGCCTCTCTTACATTCCTATTTGACTATCTTTTAATGACATTAATTTGACACCATGTTGGTCGTTTATGACTTGGGTAGGTATGCAAGGGTCTTTAGGTGGATCTACAAATACAGATGATCTAGGGGAGCCCTAGTTTCATCACTCCTTTCTATATGAAGTCTTTCTGATGTTATAAAAGTTGCTGCATGTATAGAGAAGCATTTAACTTATACCCAAGCATGAACCCTCCTGTTATGTTACTGTTATCCACTTAATTTTTCCATTAGAATATTACAAGTTGTCTTATACCCAAGCATGGACTCTCTTCTTATGTATTTGGCACATTTAACTTTTCAAGTGTATGACTCTTTGAGATTATTAAATAGTTGCTCATGTTGTTTCATATTTCCATCGATTTAAGTCAGGGTTTGTAAGATATGCAAATTTAAGGCACATGATGGTATATAGCAGCTCTTGACAATAGTTTCAAATAACTGAAAATGCACAGGTATTTCAAGAATTATTCCACCTTTGATGCCCTTTCTTTCTTTTCATGGGCATTTCCACCATTTGTCTTTAATGGTGCATCAACAGTGTCACTGCCTCCCTTATTTTCTCCTCTTTCTTTTTTCCATCTCTTGCCCTTCCTAGAGAGTTGGTGTCACCTTCACTCCTCAAGGTAACCCTATAAAATTGTCAGGCAATATTCAAATATAGCTTGTTGGCATCTCCAAGATGACTCTCATTTTAATAATGGCATGATATAAATAAGCTCTTGTAATGTATCTCAAGCACTTGTGTAAGTGTAGGTATTGATCATGTTAACCCCTTACATCTAGGCGCAACTAAAGGATATTTTAATACATTTGATTTTAATCATAATTCACTACTTGAGCCAAAAGTGTTCTCCTTATTGTATTCATGTATTATATTGGCCCATGCTTGAATGAGTTCTGTGAAGTGTTTAACCTAGGTGGTATATCTAGGCCCTTTGCAGTCGATTACATTGTCTTTTGAATACCCATCTTCAAGATAGTCCTATCTCACATTCCTATCTAACTATCTTTTGGTCACATTAATTTGACACCATGTTGGTTGTTTATGACTTGGGTAGGTATGAAAGGGCCTTTAGGTGGATCTACCAATACACATGATCTAGGGGAGCCCTAGTTTCATCACTCCCTTCTATATAAAGTGTTTCTCATGTTATAAAGGTTGCCGCATGTATAGAGGAACATTTATCTTATACCCAGGCATGGACCCTCCTCTTATGTTATTGTTATCCACTTAAATTTTCCATTAGGAATATTAAAATTTATCTTATACCCAAGCATGGACTCCCTTCTTATGTATTTGATGCAGTTAACTTTAGGACTCTTTGAAATTATTAAATAGTTGCTCATGTTGTTTCATATTTCCATTGATTTAAGTTAGGGTTTGTAAAATATGCAAATTTAAGGCACATGATGGTATATAGCAGCTCTTGAAAATAGCTTATAATGAATAAAATCAGCAAAGGTCCAATAGGCTTTGAAGGAGTCAAGCTAGGGTTAAGTAAACAATAGTTTCATATAGTTGAAAATGCATAGGTATTTCAAGAATTCTTCCACCTTTGATGCTTGTATTTCTTTGCATGGGCATCTCCACCGTTTGTATTTTATGGTGCATCAACAATGTCACTGCCTCCCTCATTTTCTCCTCTTT
This sequence comes from Pinus taeda, assembly GCA_000404065.3. NCBI lineage: Eukaryota > Viridiplantae > Streptophyta > Pinopsida > Pinales > Pinaceae > Pinus > Pinus taeda. Next base: position 28,077 of record APFE031265917.1, read on the forward strand.
CTTTTGTTATCTCTTGCCCTTCCTAGAGAGTTGGTGTCACCTTCACTCAAGGTAACTCTATAAAATTGTAAGGCAATATTAAAATCTAGCTTATTGGCATCTCCAAGATGACTCTCATTTTTATAACGGTGTGGTATAAATAAGCTCTTGTAATGTATTGAAAGCGATTGTGTAAGTGTAGTTATTGATCACGTTAACCCCTTACCTCTAGGCGTAACTAGAGGATATTTTAACACATTTGATTTTAATCATAATTCACTACTTGATCCAAAAGTGTTGGCCTCCTTGTATTCATGTATTATATTGGTCCATGCTTGAACGAGTTTGTGAAGTGTTTAACCTAGGTGGTATATCTAGTGCCTTTGCGGTCGATCACATTGTCTTTTGAATACCCATCTTCAAGATAGTACTCTCTTACATTCCTATCTGACTATCTTTTGGTGACATTGATTTGACACCATGTTGGTCGTTTATGACTTGGGTAGGTATGAAAGGGCCTTTAGGTGGATCTACCAATACACATGATCCAGGGGAACCCTAGTTTCATCACTCCTTTCTGTATAAAGTGTTTCTCATGTTATAACAGTTGTCCCATGTATAGAAAAACATCTTTCTTATACCCAGGCATGGACCGCCCTCTTATGTATTTGGCACATTTTAGTCTGGGAGATTATTCTATAGTTGGTCATGCAATTTGATATTTCCATTGATTTAAGTTAGGGTTTTTGAGATATGAAGATTTAAGGACCACGATGGGATATAATAGCTCTAGAAAATAGCCTATAAGGAATAAGTTCATCAAAGGAATAAGTTCATCAAAGGAACAATAGGATATGAACGAGGCAAGCTAGGGTTAAGTAAACAATAGTTTCAAATGGCTGAAAATGCATATGACAACAATAAATACCAAGACACCAGCCCTAATTTTAAGGTTAAAATATTCAATTAATGCCAGATTTTTCCTTTTATTATTTATTAAATGCAATCCCTTCCAATAGGGCAATAATGTATGGACATAAAATTGTGATTAAATGTATATTTTAAGCTAAACCCAAGCCAACCCTAGTTATCATGAAATCAAAGAAGAAACGAAGATTTATAATCATGAACACCTATTAGTTTAGAGCCTTTATCTAGTTAGGCAATGGAGACAGTTAGTGAAAGGTCAATGACAAAGGACCTTGGATGAAGAGGGTGAAAGATTGAATTTCTTCAATTAGAAATAACTAGTGACTTCACTATATGTAATATTTTGATGTAAAAGGATGCATGAATCAAGTTCCTTTGAAGGACTCTTGCAAAACAAATTTTACACACCATCAAGGATCAAGATTTCAAGAAAATATATTGCATTTGCTAATATGGCATTCATAGAAGACCTAATTTCAGAAAAATAACATGCAGAATGGAACAAAATGTGACAATAAACTTACACATTTCCAATAGGAATCACTTCGTGAATACCAAAAGTCTTTCCATGCAAAAATCTCCTTCACAAGACAATTCAATCTATAAATGATCATATTACATCCAAAAAGAAAGATAAGAGCTAATGTTCCCTCCTCTAGAGAAGAAGTGAGTGAATGATGATCAACAATCGAAAGTGACCCCCCTCTATTTTATGAGGGGAAATATGTCACTTTTTCATATTTTTACAAGAAAATCCCAAAAAAATTGCTTGAAGTTGTAATGTTTCAAACTATGAAAAATAGTTCTATGCAAAGCAAACAATAAAAACAACCCCATAATATTGAAACATTCAGTGCACACCCATAAAATGTCTAAGAATAACCAACGGCTGAACCATTTTATTCTATTCTGGGAGAAAAGTACAATAATGTGGAAGTGGTGCACCTGGGCTTGCCTCAATTGCAAGCGTGATCAAGCCCAGGTGGTAATATGTCAAGGTGAGATGGCACCAATCACTGCTACAACGATGCCCTGCGCTGCCCTAGTGAAACTGTGATGTCTGTTGCGCAAATGCTGCTGGAAACCCCACCTCAGATGCTCAGAAAATTCCAGGAAATTAACCTGGGCCTCTCCACCAAATACACAAAACAACCCACGAAGGAATTGGCCAAATGTTGATGTCAAAATTTTGGCTCCAATTTCCCCTAGCTCCTCTAGCTTCTGGCTGAGTTGGGATCCCTATTTGACCCCTCAGATTTGCCGGGAAAATTCTACAAAATTAGCCCCAAGCTCCTCAACCAAAACTCACCAAAACCCGGAAAGTGTTTGGCCTGGTTTTGACCTCAGAAGTTCATCCTCCCAAGTGTCGCGCCCTCCTCAAATTGCTGAAGTGCATGACCTACCTGTAAATCCATAATAAGACCTCCAAAACACAGCAAAATGGTTGAGATAATCTTCCGCGAACTTCTCGTTATCTCTCCTGACAAATACTCGCCCCACAACTGAGCCACGAATCCCCCACATGTACCCAGTGATGAATTCCTACGCTAGTCCTTAGCGCTGGCAATCACACTGCTCCCAAACAAAAATCTCCAGCTCCCAAAATCCTCCTAAAGGCTAGTCTTCCCCTGTACTTCCTTCTCCAAAACTCCTCCGACAATTGCTCCCCGGAAGGCCACTGAATGATCTCCTGCATATTCCACTACTGTGTCTTTCTGGAGTACGCACTGACTAGATGATGGCTACGTTGGGAGCTCTGAATATCCACCTGCAATCTCCCAGAAATATAGAAAGAAACCTCACTAGGGTGGCACTTGTGGTCCACTGAAAACAGGGTGAGTTATCCGCTTGGAGAACTCGTGCTAAACAGCGAGTGACCCAGCTAAGCTGCTAGGGCAACTAAGATTGAGTTCAATATGTCCAAAAGATGCCAAATGAGGCTGAGCCTCCTCTGTTTATAATTCGTAGGCCTTTTTTCCCATGTGGGCCCCCTCCAACTAGCAATTTCACTTTCCCTCCTTAGTCATTTGAACTTCCCTCTAAGGTGGTGCGTATTTCCTCATGTGGGTGGCCCCCACGCTATACGACCAAAACATTTCAGCCCCTTTTCCCTTCCCAAGTCTTTCTGAAAAATCACATGGGTCCCATGGCCTCCCAAATTGTCCAAATTGTAGAATAAATAAAACTATAACAATTTAATTTTGGAATGGACATTACAGAAGTATACAAATATGTTAGCCGATCTTGAGATAGCTCAAAAGCATAATAAAAATGCCAAAATAACCCATACTTGTGGGAATAAAAACTCTCCAAAATCATTAACCTCCAAGAATGATCAATTTGCATTAAGCAAGTAATGAAATGGTTCATAGGTGCCCCTCACATGGTTGTCCCAATCGACCATAAGACCGACTTGTTAAACAGGGAGCCAACGTTTCCATAAGGCATAAGACCATGCCCATATGACCTAGACCCAAGAATCATTGAGTGTCAAAATGCTAATGCCATCGACAATGCCACAATAGCCACGTGGCATACCTAGAGGGGGCCACATGTCACCCAAAAAATGCTCATTAGATAGCTGAAATTGCCATTTTTTGTCTGGCAAGTGGCAGCCTCGGGTGGGTCCTCGTCGACATGCTAACATCATCCACTAATATAACCTCGCCACGCGTCATAATCCTATTGGTCTGCTTGGACTGGTTAAACATCAAGCATCATTTCCTTCATCTGACCATTAATTTGTTAAGGACACAGTGGATTGATCTGAGACTTGCATGGTTTTTAACTATGTTAACTAATGCACAACTCCATGTGCTTGTGGCCATTGATCTGCCTATTCAATGGTGGATCTTCAAGAAACTTGCATGATGTTTAACAAATTAATATTTTGGGTTTTGCCCTATAGTTTTTCCTTCTAATTTTTGCCCCGATTAATACTAATTTTCAACTAGCCATAACTTCTCACCCGGGAGGATTTTTTCTAAGAAAAATATAGGATTGAAGAGGTATCGATGAGAACTACACAACCATGCTATTAGTGACATATTTTGGGCATTTTTTCTTCTTCAAAAACTAAAACAAATTCAAGCACCTTGTTACTGCTCAAACTAGTAGGGGACCTAGAGGGGATTCCTAAAGGGGAAATGTTAGGCCAAGGGCAACAAATGGAGACTTAGCCCACTATCACCTCAGCTAAGGCTCCCTTCTATTTACGGACTTTCACCAATGGGAAGAGACCCGATATATTATGGAGTCCCTAATGAAGGATAAGTCATCAAAATGATGTGGAGTGACCCAAATAATCCCTTTCACGGAATAGTTAGAAGGATAAGGCTTGCTTGCTTTCTAAGCAAAGTACAATGTCTTCTAGGGAAATGAAAGGATTCAAGGGTTAGGTTTATGGAATATAACTTATGAAGGAAATTCCCAATCCCTAAAATCCTTATTGTAATTGGTACCCTGGATGGTGAAGAATTGTCTTTCAAAGGAATTGGGCCACACGTGACCAAGTGGACCCGGTCTAGGATAGGGGGAATGAGTACAACAACCAATGATGTTCTTAACCTAGACAAGTGGGGAAAGGGTCAAAGAAACAATTTTCACTTGAAGGTGTTGGTTTGATCCTATGAGGTACCATCCTTGAGGATGCTAATGCAAAGTTTGATCCCAGAGCTAGGGCTTGGCTTTTCTCCCAAATCCACCGATGTAATGGCTTAAAAATTGGAGGAGAGGTTGAGGAAAAAATAGCGCAGGAGACCTTAGGAGATTGAACTTTTTGGAGGGCTAGCTTGTCGGTAAATTGATGCCCTAGGTGCCCCAACTTAGTTGGACCTAGTAGAAGGTGAAAGAATGTGATTTTTGGTGCTTGTCGGTAAATTGATGCCCTAGGTGCCCCAACTTAGTTGGACCTAGAAGAAGGTGAAAGAATGTGATTTTTGGTTATCACCTTTTGGTAGATCAGTGCCTTATTCAAGTTTTTGTGTTAGTAGCCTTGTCTCAATGTTATTTATCATTTCTGGAAGATTCATGAAGTGCTAGGCAGAGGCCTGAGTCCTAGCCCTAAAAAAGCGGCTCAAAATTTGTGGTCGCTGGCATAGAACCGCCTGACAAAGGCCACAGTTGCATGGAGACCTCTCTATGGGAGCGACTAGAGGGTCTCAGTCGTAGGGAAGGCTTGTTATAGGAGCGACTGGGGATCTAGTTCTACAAAACATCAAGTTCTCTCAGGGGTTGGACACCTGGAGGGATTGGTTGGCTCTTGAAGGTTTTGTAGCTTCATAGGAAGGTTAGTTTGGTTTCGTTTAGTCAATTCTACTTCCTTAACTATACTTGGGGAGTTGAATCATATCATAGTAACTCTTCATGACATGTTTACCCTGGTGGACCGGTTAGCTGGGTAAAGGTGGGAGGAGGGTGTTCTAGCTCTATCATTGCATGTAAAACTCTTAGGTAAGTGCAGGTATTGTTTTCTTATATTGCATCTTGACATTTATTTTCATTTACTAGGTAATATTCTCTCTCCATGGTAGTTAGGCTTGTTTCTATCATACCATGGCTACATTGAATTGAATTATGGAAATGGAACCTTTGCGGAAATAATTCGTATGCATTTAAGAATTTCATGGCATTGAGAAGAATTAGTAAAAATTGAGAATATGTGTAATTCCCAGTAAGAAGGTTTGATGGGTAGTCTATATTGCAGCCCAATAATGAAGTGGGATAGCTCGAGTGACTCATTCTCATTTTTTCTTTCCTTCCCCAGCTATGACCTGGTGTTAAGGATTTCTTTCTTCATTGATACCTCACTAGCATCGTCAAAACTCATCCCCTTTCCTATTCCATGCTAGTGTTGCCTCTTGTAGGATTTGTTGTTGTGCTAGTTTTTCTAGATCTCATCTTTGTTGGTGCTTCACTAGTCCTCACAACACTTGCACCATAGTTAGATACATTTTGTCATTATTTCCTCCTACATCCATATTTATTTCAAGAATTCTTCCACCTTTGATGATCTTACTTTCTTCACATGGGCATTGCCACCATTTGTCTTCAATGGTGCTTCAACAGTGTCACTGTCTCCCTTATTTTCTCTAATCACTTTTGTTTGTCTCTTTCTCTTCGTAGAGAGTTGGTGTTGTGAAAATTTGGAGACCCAAATTTCTATTGCAGCAACTGATTAAGTATCTTCTATTTGTTAGATTACTGAACAAATTATTTACTGCGTGCTACAACAAATATTGAAACTAATACGCTGTAGCCTTCAACAATTAAATTAAATGCGGAAACAAGAAACTGAGCAAGAAAGAAATACACAACACATGGCATTGTTATTTTTGGACAAATGTCCCCAGAAAAACCCAATGTGGGAAACCGTTGCAGCAGCTAAGGGTTTGTATTATTAAGCAGTAGTTTTTCGGATACAATTTGTTGGATGCACAACTGGCTATTTGATATAGAGAGAAACTGGCAAAAATTTTAGTGAGAGAAATCTCACACTGTTATGGGAGATTCGATTTTGATCAAGGGCTTGCTGACTGGGCCTACGCTACCTCTATGCAGCTTCTGTGTCAACCCTACGCAGAACTTCGTCACTCTGGCTGGGCCCTGCGTCAATCCCTCTCTTGACCTCCTACTTACTGGAAATTTGATCTTGAGGCCTTCCAGTCTCACACCCCGACTTCCTACACTGAATCTCGACTCTGCTTTGCACTCCCAGGATCTGGAAAGCTTCCTCCGATATATTATCCTTGCCCTTCACTGGAAGAAATCACCTTGATCGATTCTCTAGAAAATTTTGCATTGCCCTCTCTGAGAAAATCGATATCTTGATCTCTCTCCGATGTGTTTTCCAAATACCCATCGGAGTCCTTATAATCCTCCAATTGAGTAATCAATGGCCCATATTAGATTCTAATCAATGGCTCAGATCATTTGGACTTGATCTCCTTCTTCTTCTAGAAGTTTCGCCCTCGGTTTGATTAATACCCTTTAATTATTTTAATTTCCTGAGTTTAGACTTAGGCACCCATTAAAAATAATTAATTATTTTAATAAAAATATCTTTGGGTGGAATTTCCCAAAACGATTTCTAGTTTTTCTGGAATACATGTGTCCAAGCCTACCTTCAAATTTTGAGGCTTAGAGCACTTATGCCGCTACTAGAAATCAACACTCCCTCTTAGCGAGGAATGAGTTCTAAGAAGTGTTTGACCTAGGTGGTATATCTAGACCCTTTGTGGTCGATTACGTTGTCTTTTGAATACCTGTCTTCAACATAGTCCTCTCTTACATTCCTATTTGAATATCTTTTGGTGACATTAATTTGACACCATGTTGGTCGTTTATGACTTGGGTAGGTATGCAAGGGTCTTTAGGTGGATCTACCAATACACATGATCTAGGGGAGATCTAGTTTTATGACTCCTTCCTATATAAAGTGTTTCTCATGTTATAAAGGTTGCCGCATGTATAGAGAAACATTTAACTTATACCCAGGCATGGACCCTCCTCTTATGTTATTGTTATCCACTTAATTTTTCCATTAGAATATTACAATTTATCTTATACCCAAACATGGACTCCCTTCTTATGTATTTGGCACATTTAAGTGTAGGACTCTTTGAGATTATTAAATAGTTGCTCATGTTGTTTCATATTTCCATCGATTTCAGTTAGGGTTTGTAAGATATGCAAATTTAAGGCACATGATGGTATATAGCAGCTCTTGAAAATAGACTATAATGAATAAGATCAGCAGAGGTCCAATAGGCTATGAAGGAGGCAAGCTAGGGTTAAGTGAACAATAGTTTCAAATAGCTGAAAATTGTTAAAATTGGCAACTAGGACCAAACTCCATGTGGTTCATCTTATTAATGGCAGCTGATATTTTTCTTGGATCCCTCTCATCGAGAGGTATAGGATTGATCTAAAGATCATCCGTTTCCGATAAGTATTCATGGAGATATGAATTTATTAGTGTTATGGGACAATTCGGCAAGGTCGGCGAGCAACCAAATAAACCCCACTTGTGCTCAATGTTTTAGTATAAATAGAGGTGGCCTTCAAGTCAGTTTTACACACACACTTGGGATCTCTTCCTCTCTACTTGTCTTTGGGTTTTTGTAGGAGAAGAGATCCTAAGGGATAATGATGCCCTAATGGAAAAAGCCTCTACGCTGCCCTAATGAAGAAGCCCTAACGCAGTTAATTAAAGAAGGCTCTACACAATCAAAGGGAGACCCTCACCACTGTCATGAAGGAGATTGAAGTAGGCTCACTCGCTGTCCTATAAGGGTCTACTATATGCCCTAAACTACTATGCTTTCAAGACCTAGCCCTAGCCGCAGGTGTAAAGGGAGATCTTTGTTTTGAGGCCATAGCATGGGAGGCTAGGGCAGCATGGGTTGGAGGACTATTTCATGGGTTGAACAAAGTCTGAAGTCTGTTGTAGGAAGCCGTGATGTTTGTTGTGCTAGGCCGAGGCCTTGGGATCTGAATGTTAGCTTGTTTAAAGGCTAATGGATGGTTTGTATCATTGTTGGAGGGTGTTGTGAGCTGTAGTAGTGTTGTGTGGTAGGCAAAATGCCATACCACTACAGCAAACCTAGCTTGGGCAGATTTGAGTGTTGTCTTGAGTCCTTACCTTCAGCGTGGAGGAGGAGCTTCTCTCCTTGCCTAGTCCGTAGTTTTTGAAGGCTTGTTCGAGGACTATTGAGAGGAACTTAGGGCTGCAACAATATGCCCAAGTGCCCTAAACATAACAGTTAGGAACAACAAAGTGTCAAGCAGATTTGAAGCAGTGTTAGAGGTGCATTGGGTCAAGGATATTGCCCTGATTTGGATCAGACTTGAAACAGCCTGTGGGAGCCACATGTTGGGTCAACATGGAGTGATGAATACCCCAAAGGAATGCAGCCTGATGTGATGAATGATGTGACATAGACAACATAGTATATGATAGCTGTATACATAGTACAACATAGAGCTATCAACATACAGTGATGGGTAGCAATGCAGCATAATGTAAAAAGGGTGCAACATGGTATGATGCATAGTACAAATCTATGTATGATGCACTAGATGGTTGGATGCTACATGTCTTCATGCAGCAGTTAAATACAACAAGCTTATACATGGGACAACTGCAATGACACTAGGACAACTGCCAGCTTGGTGACACATGGGACACTTGCAACATGGGACAGCTACAAGCATGAAGAATCATGGACAACAACAGCATGGTAAAGCATGGAAAGCAACAAGTACATTGGGACAACAGTAAGCATGGTGCAGCAGTGGCACTATGTATAGCAGTGCTAAACACTGGGATAGTAGCAGCATGAGGTCCAGCATTGTGATGATGGGTGCAGCATGGTGTAGCACGGTAAGGTGCAAGATGATGACGAGATGCAACATTATGATAGGTGAAGGAGTCACCTTGGAGAATCAATTGAAGCAGCATGTCTTCAACTGATCTCATGTATCATCATCTTAGGAGATGATCTATGCTCTTATCTAGATAAGTCAAAGTGTTGACTTCTGTTGTAAATGTACTATCTCTCTTTTTCTCTCTTTCTCTCTCTGCTGAACTATTGAAGATCATATAAGAAGAATTGACGAAGGCTTTCCCCACATTGGGGTTTGTCCCTGGCTAGCGTCGTATCTTGTGTCCTCTTGTCTTGGGTTCCCTTATGTGATTTATATTTATGTTCTATTTGCAATTTACTTTAATGCTGATGTGATTGCTAATCTGGAAAATATATTAAGCTAACTGTAAAAATTGAAATAAATTTCTCTAATATAGAACATACCTAAACTTAAACACTTCTTCTGTTAGTTTGTCATAAAATGTTCAACAAAGGGTACAATGAGTCCAATACAATGTCTTTCAACAAAACAACCCAACAACATTCAAAAATATGTTTCTAGCATCAAAATACATTAGAAACATTTTTTTCCTGTCTGCGGTCAACTGTGGTCAACTTCAGTCCTCAGTCAAATTTGAGTCAAACTTCTCGGTTGCATGCAGGAGGAGTGGTGCGAGGGAATGAAGGATTATAGTCACTCCCTTGTGTTGAATAATTTAACTAGGTTCAATCTTCGTAAATGTATTTAAGTCACAATATAATGTATTTGTCAAAATAAAGAAAATATAATTTTATTATTATTAAATTTGACTTATTAAAGCATGGGTTTCATGCTTGGGTCAATTATTTTTAGGTCAAAGGCTCCATTGCAATATTTTAGTGTTTGTGTCAAGTGTCCTTGTCCATTCCATAATGTAAAGAACCCTTATTGTGAATTATCTGTCAAGAAATAAATTTATTTTATATTAAAATAAGTCTTCTAGGCCTTCTCCACCAAGTCGGCCTCAAAACTGGACAAGTCAGCCTAAAATTGGGCAGCAAGATCACTATATAAAGGCAACAACTTGATGTCATTTGTCACTTAGTCACAACAAGTTCGATTTGCAGTTACCGAGCCAGGAAAAGGTGCGAAATTCAAGGAAGAAGGTAAGGGAGGATAACAAAGAATAAGGAGGACTCTTTTAAGCATAAAAGTCGAAATTTTCTGTCTCTTTCTCGCATGTGTGAGGCTTATGGAATGGGGCCAAAATTCTATAGTAACTGTGAGGCTGAAATTTTGCTGCAGGGGGTTGAAAATCTACAATTGGGAAGTCAAATTGCTGGATTTTGATTGGGCTGAAGTTGTTGGAGAAGAAGAGACTACTACATATTTTTAGGATGACTTGGTGGAGGAGAAAGGTCTATTTGTTTAGGGTCTTGGTCCTTCTCAATTTGAAATATTGAGGGAAGAGTTATTGACTGGGTTTGTCCCTATATTGGGGTTTTAGCTCTTGCTGTCTGCCTACATCTGGTGTCCCTGATCTTCATATTTTGATAATTTCTTGATGAGCTAAGATAAAATAAGAACATAGGAAATATATAAATAATTCATATAAAAAACTAGTAATTATCAACGAAATTTTGCCTTTCTTATTTTCTAACATGGTATCTGAGGTAAGGTTAAAAAGAAGGAAAAAGGTAAGTTAAAGGATATCAAGAAAAAGGTCCTTAAAAAGGGATCACATAAGAAGGAAATCCTACTATTTATAGGAACTATGAAAAACTCAATGATGGGAGAAAAAAATTTAGAAGGGGCCTCCAACTACAGGGCATGGAAAAATAGAATATACCTCATTCTCGAAAAGAACAAAATTTTAGATTTTATTCAAGAAAAAGTCAAGAAGCCTACTGATGAATCAAGTGATGTAGAGAAAGCAAAGTTTAGAGAAATTGAAATCATGGCTATGAATTTAATAGTGGATGGAGTTAAAGATAACCTAATTCCATCCATATCGAACATAAATTCTGCTCAAGAAATGTATGAGGCTCTCTCCAAGTTATTCACATTCAAGAACATTTGTCAAATAACAAGCCTCAAGAATGAACTAAGAATGATTGAGATGGCAAATTATGATATTGTTTCATCATACTTTATAAGGATATCTAGAATCATAGATAAACTCCAAGCAATAGATGAAGTTGTCCCAGAAAAAAATCTCGAAATTATTGCCCTTGTAGGACTAACTAAATCTTGGAGTGCCTTTGCATAAGGACTTAACAGTTGGAAGGATACTCCAACATTTGAACAAATGTGGAATGCATGTAGTCAAGAAGAAGCAAAAATATCAAAGGTAAACAACGAGAAGGGGGATGAGAAAGAAAACACCTTGAATGCTTATTTTGATCATCACAAGAAGAAGGGAACCTTCAAGAAGTTCAAAGGACCAAAGAAGAAAATGGACCTATCCAAGGTTTAATGTTACAATTGCCACAACATGGGTCATTACAAGAGTCATTTTCCTGAGAATCCAAGAAATAAGAAGAGAGATAGGGATCAAGCAAATGTCACCGATGAAGCTCCATCTAAGAAGAACAAGACTAAAGAAGAATTGAAAGTCAAGGACTTATACTACTAAGTCCTCTTTCTCTCACCTAGCCCTCTTACCCTTTTACTTTTTGCTTTGTTTTCCTTTATGTTTTAATTGCTAGAGTTTATAGATATAAATTGTCTTGTTAGAGCATTTTTGAATTATCTTTATGAGTTTTAGGTATCCCTCGAGATTGGATTAAGAAGGAGCCTTCAACATTTTTCCAAAATATAAGTATCTTATTCCTTGTCTCCTCTTGTATATTTGGTTTCCCTCTCATGTCAAGATTTGTTTATATTCTATACTAATAACCTTTTATGTATATTTTTCCTGGTAAGGAAAGCCAACTGAATGCTCAAGAGTTATGAAGGAAAATTCACATGATAGAAGCATGGAATAAGTTCTACCTTTTAAGAGTTGATTCCCTACAAGGTTTGTTAAAGAAAATCTTAAGGTATGTCTTAGACTGTAAGCTTTGTTACAATGTTCTCTTCATATAAAAGGTATGATCATTTTTCTTTTAAATTTTTCTCTACATTACTAATATCATTATGTCTAGGGTTTTGAATCATAAATATTCTTGTTTGGGTGATTAATCAGTGGGTTGAATCTAGCCTCATTATATTATCATTCTTGTGGAATCTTAAAAGGTTGACTATAAAACCCTAACCTACGGGTGTGTCAATATTGATTATGAAACCCTAGTCTACTTAGGGTTGATGATGAAGTTTAGATGTTTAGAGTTTTGATATTGTTATCATAAAACCCCCGATTATTTAGGGTTCGTTGTTAATATCTAAGCTATTTATTGAAACCCTAGATTTTTAGGGTTTGGTAAATTAGGGTTTATAAGAAAAACCATTGTAATATCCATAACAATATCCTAGGAATGAAACACTATATGTGTATTGATATGTTTGATCGAAACCCTAGTCTTGTTATAATTGTTATACATCTAACTTTAATATATTAATGTTTGTGTCTTGGGTTGACCTGGTAGATATTGTTATGATACGCTAGTGAATGATTATGAAATCTTAGATATGTTTATACATGTATGATGAACTATTTGTTATTGCTCATGTTTTAATTTATGAATTCTAGAGTTTGTAATAATGCCTAGTAAAGATTGATAACCTATGATTTTGTTATTAATATATTTTAATTTTGATATCTAGGGTTTGCAACAAGCCCTAATAGAATCTAACATGCGTAGTATAATTGTTACTTGATTAAATTGCTAATATCTAAAGGCTTTGTGGAATCTAGGGTTTGCAAGAGTAAGAGTTTGTTATTTTGATTGAGTTGCTTTAAGTCTTAATAATATGATCTAGGGTTTATGACAATAATCCTAGCCAGAGTTTGAAGTATGTTTCTCTCGCTAACTAGGTTTAGGTATCAGATGTCTAAAATTTGAATGTTTTAATACTTCCATTATAATGACTTGATTTTTGTATAGCTAGCTTCATGCTTTTGTATATTTATATTTGGTTGTATGTGCTATTGAAGGATTTATAGGTGCACAATATTCAAGATGATGAAGATGATCATATAAGCATGATGAAGGAAGATGCCTTTGATACCATAGGAAGGAATGAAACCATAAAAGGTTCTTTGATGTTATAGAATAAGCAAGTAGTTAATCTCCCAAAGTTAAGAGGGAGCATGGTTCAAATAAAAAGTACAACTCCCCAATTGAGAGGGAGGGCATATTATGATGGATACCTATAAGTAATCAAAGAATGAATAAATCTGCAATGTAATTAAAAGAAGAATAAAGATTCCAACTATTTGCATATGATTAACTTGATGAAGATATAAGAATCATCCGAATGATTGAGGACCCCGAAGTTTTGTGTTTACTTGTTTGTATGCTTGAACGTTTATTATTAATTGGGGTTTGTGTTTGTACATGTAAATCTCTCCATAATAAGGTCAAAGCATGCTTATACTAGAGAAAGTCGACACATGCAAAGGGTGTAATTTGGGAAAATACACGAAATCTTACTTTCATGACAAAGACAGTCAAGCATAGGAAATCCTTGATCGAGTCCATTCAGATGTGTGTGGACCATTCTTGATAGCATGCACATCCAACCACATGTATTATGTCATATTTGTTGATGATTTTTCTTGTAAATGTTGGATCTTCTTCATGCAGAAGAAAGATCAGACTTTTGCAAAGTTTTGT
>APFE031265922.1:0-15046 GCA_000404065.3 Pinus taeda
AAATGCTTAGGGTTTAGGTTTTAGGGTATAAGGTATATGGTTTAGGGTTTTGGGTTTAAGGTTTGGGGTTTAGGGTTTAGGGTTTAGGGTTTATAACACTTTAGTAAATTGTTTTAAGAAACACTTAAATAAATGTTACAAAATGCTTTATGAAATGTTATAAAAGGCTTAGGATTTAGCATTTAGGGTTTAGGTTTTTCGGTTTAGGGTTTATAGTTTAGGGTTTAGCTTTTATGGTTTAGGTTTTATAAAACCTTAGTAAATTATTTTGATAATAACTTAAGCAAAATTCACAAAACTCTTTTTATAATTTAATAAAATGCTTAGGGTTTAGGTTTTATAAGACTTCAGTAAATTCTTATAATAAACACTTAAATAAGAGTAAAAAAACACTTTTGAAAATGTTATAAATTGCTTAAGGTTTAGGGTTAAGATTCAAAGGTTTATAAGACTTTAGTAAATCCTTTTAATAAACACATAAATAAAAGTTAGAAACTGTTTTGAGATGTTATAAAATGCTTGGGTTTAACGGTTTAGGGTTTATGGTTTATAAAACTTTAGAAAGATTTTAATAAAAACTTAAGTATAAGTTACAATATGTTTTCTAAAGTGTTGTAAAATTATTAGAGTTTAGCATTTAGGGTTTTGGGGTTTAGGGTTTAGGGTTTAGAGTTTACGATTTAGGGTTTTAGATTAAGAGTTTATGGTTTAGGGTTTAAGGTTTGTGGTTTATAGTTTAGGGTTGAGAGTTTATAAAACTTTGGTAAATTATTTTAATAAACACTTAAATAAAAATTACAAAATGATTTTTAAATGCTATAAAATGCTTAGGGTTTAATGTTCACGATTTGGGGTTTAGGGTTTAAGGTTTAGGGTTTAGGGTTTATGATTTAGGGTTTAGGGTTTGGGGTTTCGAGGTTAGGATTTATGGTTTATAAGACATTAGTAAAGGCTTTTAATAAACACCTAAGTAAATGTTTCAAAATAATTTTTAAAATGTTATAAAATGATTAGGGTTTAGGGTTGACAATTTACGATTTAAGTTTTGGGGTTTTGGGTTTAGGTTTAGGGTTTAGTGTGTAGGGTATACAACATTTTGGTAAATGATTTCAACAAACACTTAAATAAAAGTTACAAAACAATTTTTAAAATTTTATAAAATGGTTAGGGTTTACAGTTTATGGTTTAGGGTTTGGGGTTTGGAGTTTAGGGTTTAGGGTTTAGGATTTGCGGTTTAGGGTTTATGTTTTTGTGTTTAGGGCTTATGGATTTGTGTTTACGATCTAGGGTTTATAACACTTTAGTAAATTCATTTAATAAACACTTAAATAAAAGTTACAAAATTCTTCTTAAACTGTTATAAAATTCTTAGGGTTTATGGTTTAGGGTTTAGGGCTTAATGTTTAGGGTTTAGGGTTTAGGTATTGGGGTGAGGTTTTAAGGTGTATGGTTTAAGGTTTATAACAATTTCATAAATTATTTTAATAAGGACTTAAATAAAATTTACAAAAAGATTTTAAAAATGTTATAAAATGGTTACCATTTAGGGTTTAGTTTATAGGGTTTAGGGTTTAGGGTTTATTTTTTAGGGTTTAGAGTTTAGGGTTTAGGATTTGGTGTTTGGGGTTTAGGGTTTACGATACACAAAAATTTATCAAGTGCTTTTAATAAATAATTAAAAATGAATACATAACACTTTTTAAAATGCTATTAAATGATTAGGGTTAGTGTTTAGGATTTGGGGTTTAGGGTTTAGGTTTTATAACACCTAAGTAAATTATTTTAATAAACACTTAAATAAAAGTTACAATTCTTTTTAATAGATCACAAAATGTTTGTTAAAATTTTATAAAATGCTTAGGGTTTAGGATTTAGGGTTATAACACTTTATTAAATGCTTTTAATAAACAATTGAATAAAAGTTACAAAACAATCGTTAAAATGTTATAAAATGCTTACAATTTAGGGTTTAGGCTTTACGATTTAGGGTTTTGGGTTTCAAGTTTATATTTTAGGGTTTGAGGTTTATTGTTTATGGTTTAGCATTTTGTCTTTATGGTTTAGAGTTAAGCGTTTGACGTTTATTGTTTAGGTTTTAGGGTTTTGAATATAGGGTTTATAACACTGTCATAAAATCTTTTGATAAACACTTAAATAAAATTTATAAAATGCTTTTTAGAATGTTATAAAATGCTTAGCATTTATGGTTTCTGGTTTAGGCTTTCAGGTTTAGGGTTTAGGGTTTAAGGTAGAGTATTTAAGATTTATAAAATGCTTGGGTTTTAGGGTTTAGTTTTTTGTCACTGAGGTTTTAGGGTTTAGGGCTTAAGGTTTATTTTTTAAGGTTTATAACACTTTATTAAATGCTTTTAATAAACATCTAAATAAAAGTTACAAAACACTTTTTAAAGCGTTATAAAATGACTAAGGTATAAGGTTTAGGGTTGAGGCCTTAAGGTTTAGGGTTTAGAATTTAGGGTTTAGGATTTAGGGTTTCGGGTTTAGGGTCTAGGGTTTAGGGTTAAGCATTTACGGTTTAGGATTTAGGGATTAGGGTTTACAGTTTAGGATTTATAACACTTTACAAAATTCTTAGTGTTTAAGTTTTAAGATTTTCAGTTTAAGTTTTATTCTTTTAGGTTTTAATAAACAATTACATAAAAGTTACAAAACACTTTTTAAAATGTTATAAAATGCTCGGGGTTGAGGGTTTATGTTTTAGGGTTAATGCTTTACGGTTTAGGGTTTAGGGTGTAGGGATCAACCACCACACATTGAGTGGATATCCGTTGCTACATACTACACATAATGGATTCATCCCATTCGGTCTGAAGGATTTATGAAGAAAAATAAATAAAAGGAAACATGTTTATGAAGAAGAGTGGAAAAACAATGTTCGGGGTATCTCATGTATCACAATTTTCACCCTCCTACATTCACATACCCAAGTGCGGTCTTCTGTTATTATAGATTCAAATAAAATTCTTAGGGTTTTTGGTTTAGGGATCACGGTTTGGGGTTTAGGGTCTAGGATTTAGGGTTTATAACATTTTTGTAAATTATTTTAATAAGCACATAAGTAAAAGTTACAAATAGTTTTTAAAATGTTATAAAATTTTTAGGCTTTAACTTTTAGGGTTTAGAGTTTCTAACACATTAGTAAATGTTTCTAGAATACACTTAAATAAAAGTTATAAAATACTCTTTAAAATGTTATAAATTAGTTAGCGTTTAGGTTTTAGGGATTAGGGTTTCAAGTTTATAACACTTTAGTAAATTCTTTTAATAAACACGTAAAAAACGTTACAAACACTTTTTAAAATGTTATGAAATGCCTAGGGTTTAGGTTTTAGGGTATAAGGTATATGATTTCTGGTATTGGGTTTAAGGTTTATGGTTTACGATTTACAATTTATAACACTTTAGTAAATTGTTTTAATAAACACTTAAATAAATGTTACAGAACACTTTAGGAAATGTTATAAAAGGCTTAGAGTTTAGCATTTAGGGTTTAGGTTTATTAGTTTAGGGTTTAAAGTTTAGGGTTTAGCTTTTATGGTTTGGGGTTTATAACACCTTATTAAATTATTTTCACAAAAAAATAAGTATAAGTCACAAAAATATTTTTATAATGCTATAAAATGCTTAGGGTTTAGGTTTTAGTAAATTCTTATAATAAACACTTAAATAAAATTTAAAAACATTTTTTAAAATGTTATAAATTGCTAAGGGTTTAGGGTTAAGAGTCTAAGGTTTATAAGAATTTAGTAAATCCTCTTAATAAACACTTAAATAAATGTTAGGAATTGTTTTAAGACGTTATAAAATTCATAGGGTTTATTGTTTAGGATTTATGGTTTGGGGTTTGGTGTTTAGTGTTTAGGGTTTAGTGTTTATAACACTTCAGTAAATGATTTTAATAAACACTTAAATATAAGCTACAATATGTTTTCTAAAGTGTTAGAAAATTACTAGAGTTTAGCGTTTAGGGTTTAGAGTTTAGAGTTTAGGGTTTATGATTTAAGGTTTCAGGTTTAGAGTTCAGGGTTTAGGGTTTAGGGCTTGTGGTCTACAGTTTAGGGTTGAGGGTTTCTAACACTTCAGTAAATTATTTTAGTAAACTCTTAAATAAAAATTACGAAACACTTTTTAAAATGTTATAAAATGCTTAGGTTTAATGTTTGCAATTTGGGGTTTAAGGTTTAAGGTTTAGGGTTTAAGGTTTATGATTTAGGTTTTAGGGTTTGCTGTTTAGAAGTTAGGGTTTAGGTTTTATAAGGCATTAGTAAAGGATTCTAATAAAAACTTAAATAAAAGTTTCAAATTACTTTTTAAAATGTTATAAAATGATTAGGATTTAGGGTTTACGGTTTATGGTTTAAGGTTTGGGGTTTACGTTTAGGGTTTATTGTATAGGGTCTACAACATTTTGGTAAATTATTTTAATAAACACTTAAATAAAGGTTACAAAACATTTTTGAAAATGTTATAAAATGGTTATGGTTTATGATTTACATTTTAGGGTTTGGGGTTTGGGGTTTAGGGTTTAGGGTTTAGGTTTTGGGGTTTAGGGTTTATTGTTTTCTGTTTAGGGTTTATGGCTTTGTGTTTAGGGTTTAGGGTTTTGTGTTTATGGTTTAGGGTTTATAACACTTTAGTAAACTATTTTAATAAACACTTAAATAAAAGTTACAAAATTATTCTTAAATTGTTATCAAATTCTTAGGGTTTATGGTTTAGGGTTTTGGGTTTGGGGTTTATTGTTTTGGGTTTTGGTTTTGGGGTTAGGTTTTACAGTGTATGGTTTAATGTTTATAATGATTTAGTAAATTATTTTGATAAACACTTAAATATCATTTAGGGTTTACGATTTACGGTTTATTTTTTAGGGTTTAGGGTATAGGTTTTAGGTTTTAGAGTTTATAAAACTTTATTAAGAGAATTCGATGAACACTTAAAAAGGGTTACAAAACACTTTTAAAAATGTTATATAATGATTAGGGTTTGGTATTTAGGTTTTAAGATTTAGGGTTTAGGTTTTGTAACACCTTAGTAAATTCTTTTAATAAACACTTAAATAAAAGTTACAATATTTTTTTATAGATCATAAAATGCTTAGGTATTACGGTTTAGGATTTTGGGTTTGGGGATTAGGGTTTAGTGTTTAGGGTTTTGGGTTTAGGGTTAAGCGATTAGGGATTAGTGTTTATGGTTTATAACACGTTAATAAATTCTTTTACGAAACACTTAAATAAAAGTTACAAAATCATTTTCAAAATGCTTCAAAATGTTGAAGGTTTAGGGTTTGGTTTTAGGGTTTTAAGTCTATGGTTTATGGTTTAGAGTTTGAGGGCTTAGGGATTATAACACTTCAGTAAATTATTTTAATAAGAATTTAAATAAAAGCTACAAAACACTTTTTAAAATGTGATAAAATACTTAGGGTTTATGGTTTACACTTTAGGGTTTAGGGTTAGGGGTTTATGGTTTACCGTTTAGGGTTTAGGGTTTAGAATTTAGTGTTTAGGATTTAGGGTTTGGTGTTTAGGGTCTAAGGTTTAGGATTAAGAATTTTTTATTTAGGATTTAGGGATTAGGGTCTACGGTTTAGGATTTATAATACTTTACAAAATTCTTACAATTTAAGTTTTAAGATTTTTGGTTTAGGGTTTAGGGTTTCAGCTTTAGGGTTCATGGTTTTGGGTATATAACACCTTAGTAATTGTTTTAATAAGCAGTTACATAAAATTTTCAAAACACTTTTCAAAATGTTATAAAATGCTTAGGGTTTAGGGTTTAGGGTTTAGGGTTTAGGCTTTTGGGTTTAGGGTTAAGGGTTTAGGGTTAAGGTTTTAGGGTTTCAGGTTTAGGCTTTTGGGTTTAGGGTTAAGGGTTTAGGGTTAAGGTTTTAGGGTTTAGGGTTTAGGGTGTAGGGATGAGCCACACCACCTAAAGGGGGTATCCGCTGCTACATAGTAAACATAATGAATTCATCCCATTGAGCCTCAAGGAGTTGCAAAGAAAAGTAAATAAGAGGAAATAGGTTTATGAAGAAGAGTGGAAAAACAAAGGTGAGGGTATAACATGCATCACAATTTTCTCACTCCTACGCTCAATACCCAGGGTTGCGTCTTTCGTTATAATAGATTCTTATAAAATTCTTTAGGGTTATGTATAGGTTTATGTCTTTCCATTTTAGGGTTTTTTGATTTTATGTTTATAACATTTTAGTAATTATTTTAAAAAGCAACTTAAATAAAAGTTACATATAGTTTTTAAAATGTTATAAAATTATTAGGCTTTAGTGTTTAGGGTTTAGAGTTTATAAAACTTTATTAAATGTTTTGAGTATACACCTATATAAAAGTTACAAAACACTCTTCAAAATTTTATAAATTAGTTAGGGTTTAGGTTTTAGGGATTAGGGTTTCAAGGTTATAACACTTTAGTAAATTCTTTTAATAAACATGTAAAAAGAGTTATAAAACACTCTTTAAAATGATATGAAATGCTTAGGGTTTAGGTTTTAGGGTATAAGGTATATGGTTAAGGGTTTTGGGTTTAAGGTTTAGGGTTTAGTGTTTAGGATCTACGGGTTATAACAGTTTAGTAAATTGCTTCAATAAATACTTAAATAAATGTTACAAAACACGTTATGAAATGTTATAGGCTTAGGGTTTAGCATTTAGGGTTTAGGCCTTTTGTTTTAGGGTTTATAGTTTAGGGTTTAGGTTTTAAGTTTAAGGGTTAATAATGCCTTAGTAAATTATTTTGATAAAAACATAAGTAAAAGTCACCAGACTCTTTTTAGAATGCTATAAAATGCTTATGGTTTAGGTTTTATGATACTTTAGTAAATTCTTATAATAAACACTTAAATAAAATTTAAAAAGCACTTTTTATAATTTTATAAATTGCTTAGGGTTTAGGGTTAAGAGTCTATGGTTTATAAGACTTTAGTAAATCCTCTTAATAAAGACTTAAATAAAAGTTAGAAATTTCTTTAAGATGTTATAAAATGCTTAGGGTTTTCTGTTTCGGTTTTGGTGTTTAGAGTTTAGGGGTTAGGGTTTATAACACTTTAGTAAATGATTTTAATAAACACTTAAATATATGTTACACTATGTTTTCTGAAGTGTTATAAAATTATTAGAGTTTAGCATTTAGGGTTTAGGGTTTAGGGTTTAGAGTTTAGCATTTACAGTTTAGGGTTTCAGGTTTAGAGTTTAGGGTTTAGGATTTAGGCTTTGTGGTTTACAGTTTAGGTTTGAGGGTTTATAACAATTTAGTAAATTCTTTTAATAAAAACTTAAATAAAAATTACAAAATGATTTTTAAAATGTTATAAAATGCTTAGGGTTTAATGCTCACGATTTGGAGTTTAGAGTTTAATGTTTAGGGTTTAGGGATTATGATTTAGGGTATAGCGTTTCGGGTTTAGATGTTAGGGTTTAGGTTTTATAAGAAAATAGTAAAGGATTTTAATAAACACTTAAATAAGAGTTTCAAAATACTTTATAAAATGTTATAAAATGATTAGGGTTTACGGATTACGGTTTAAGGTTTGGGGTTTTGGGTCTAGGTTCAGGGTTTAGTGTATAGGGTCTGTAACATTTTGGAAAATGCTTTTAATAAATATTTAAATAAAAGTTACAAAACAATTTTTAAAATGTTATAAAATGGTTAGGGTTTATGGTTTACGGTTTAGGATTTAGGGTTTCGGGTTTCGGGTTTGGCGTTTACGGTTTAGGTTTTGGGGTTTAGGGTTTATGTTTTTGTGTTTAGGGTTTATGTTTTTGTATTTAGGGTTTAGGGTTGTGTGTTTATGGTTTATTGTTTATAACACTTTAGTAAATTCCTTTAATAAACACTAAAATAAGAGTTACAAAATTCTTCTTAAATTGTTATAAAATTCTTAGGGTTTATAGTTTAGGGTTTAGGGCTTGGGCTTTAGCGTTTAGGGTTTAGGTTTTGGGGTTAGGTTTAAGGATGTATGGTTTAAGGTCTATAAAAATTTGGTTAATTTTTTTCACAAATACTTAAATAAAAGTCACCAAATGCTTTTAAAAATCTGATAAAATGCCTACGGTTTAGGGTTTAGTTTATAAGGTTTAGGTTTTATTGTTTAGGGTTTACAGTTTACGGTTTATAGTTTAGGGATTAGGGTTTTGGGTTTAGGGTTGGCGGTTTAGGGTTTATGGTTTAGGTTTTATAAAACTTTATTAAGAGATTTTAATAAACACTTAAAAAAGGTTACAAAAACTTTTCAAAATGTTATTAAATGATTAGGGTTTAAGGTTTAGGGTTTAGGGTTATAACACTTATTAAGTTATTTTAAAAAACACTTAAAATATATACAAAAATGTATTTTACAGCATTATGAAATTCTTAGTGTTTAGGGATAGGGTTTATCATTTAGGGTTTAGGATTTATAACACTTTGATAAATTCTTTTAATAAGAACATAAAAAAAGTTAGAAAACACTTGTTAAAATGTTATAAAATATTTAGAATTTAGGGCTTAGGACTTTAAATTCTATAAAATTCTCATGGTTTAGGGTTTAGGGTTTATAACACTTTAGTAAATTTTTATTATAAAGTCTTAAATAAAATTAAGGAAACACTTGTTAAGATGTTATAGAATACTTAGGGTTTAGAGTTTAGAGTTTAGGCTTTAGGGTTTTCGGTTTAAAATGTTATATAATGCTCATGGTTTAGGATTCTGGGTTTCAAGTTTAGAGTTTACGGTTTAGGGTTTACAATTTGTGGTTAAGAGTTTAGGGTTAATGTTTTATAACAGTTTAGTAAATTATTTTAATAAACTCTTAAATAAAAATTACAAAACACTTTTTAAAATGTTATAAAATGCTTAGGGTTTAATGCTATTGATTTGGGGTTTAAGGTTTAAGGTTTAGGGTTTAGGGTTTATGATTTAGGTTTTAGGGTTTAGAGGTTAGCGTTTAGGGATTATAAGAAATGAGTAAAGGATTTTAATAAACACTTAAATAAAAGTCTTAAAATTCTTTTTAAGATGTTATAAAATGATTAGGATTTAGGGTTTACGGTTTAAGGTTTTGGGTTTGGGGTTTTGGGTTCAGGTTTAAGGTTTATTGTATAGTGTCTACAACATTTTGGTAAATTATTTTAATAAAAACTTAAATAAATGTTACAAAACATTTTTTAAAATACTATAAAATGGTTAGTTTAGGGTTTGGGGTTTACGCTTTGGGGTTTACGGTTTAGAGTTTAGGGTTTATGTTTTTGTGTTTAGGTTTTAGGGTTTTGTGTTTATGGTTTGGGGTTTATAACACTTTAGTAAATTATTTTAATAAACACTTAAATAAAAGTTACAAAATTCTTCTTAAACTGTTATAAAATTCTTAGGGTTTATGGTTTAGGGTTTTGGGCTTGGGGTTTAAGGTTTAGGGTTTTGGTTTTGGGGTTAGGTTTTAGGGTGTATGGTTTAAGTTTTATGACAATTTAGTAAATTATTTTAATAAACACATAAATAAAGGTTACAAAATGCTTTTAAAAATCATATAAAATGCCTACAGTTTAGGGTTTAGTTTATAGGATTTAGGGTTTAGGGTTTATTAGTTAGGGTTTAGTGTTTATTTTTTAGGGTTTAGGGTTTAGGGTTTGGGGTTTAGGGTTTAGGCTTTAGGTTTTAGAGTTTATAAAACTTTATTAAGAGATTTTGATAAACACTTCAAAAAGGTTACAAAACACTTTTCAAAATGTTATTAAATGATTAGGGTTTAGTGTTTAGGGTTTAGGTAAGATTTAGGGTTTTTTAACTTAGATAAAAGTTACAATATTTTTTTTATATATCATAAAATTCTTAGGTTTTAGGGTTTAGGGTTTTGGGTTTGGGGTTTAGGTTTTAGTGTTTAGGGTTTGGGGTTTAGGGTTAAGGTATTAGGGTTTAGGGTTTAGAGTTTAGGGTTTAGGGATTGTAAGAGTTTAGTAAATTATTTTAATAAAAAATTAACTAAAGCTTGCAAAACTCCTTTTAAAATGTTATAAAATACTCAGGGTTTATGGTTTAGGGTTTAGGGTTAGGGGTTTATGGTTTACAGTTTAGGGTTTAGGGTTTAGAATTTAGTGTTTAGGATTTAGGGTTTGGGATTTAGGGTCTAAGGTTTATGATTAAGCATTTTTGGTTTAGGATTTAGGGATTACGGTTTACGTTTGAGGATTTATAACACATTACAAAATTCTTAGGGTTTAAGTTTTAAGATTTTCGGTTTAGTGTTTAGGGTTTCGGCTTTAGGGTTCATGGTTTCAAGTTTATAACACCTTAGTAATTGTTTTAATAAACACTTACATAAAAGTTACAAAAAACTTTTTAAAATGTTATAAAATGCTTAGGGTTTAGGGTTTAGGCTTTGGGGTTTAGGGTTTATCGTGTACGGTTAAGGGTTTAGGGTTTAGGATTTAGGGTGTAGGGATGAATCACACCACCTTAAGGGGGTACGTGCTGCTACATAGTACACATAATGCATTCATCCCGTTGAGCCTCCAGGAGTTATGAAGAAAAATAAATAAAAGGAAACAGGTTTATGAAGAAGAGTGGAAAAACAAAGCTCACGGTATAACATGTATCACAATTTTCTCCCTTACACACTCACATACCAAAGTGCGGTCTTACATTATTATAGATTTTGATAAAATTCTTAGGAATTATATTATAGGGATTAGTGTTTAGGGTTTAGGGTTTATGATTTAATGTTTATAACATTTTAGTAAATTATTTTAAAAAACACTTAAATAAAAGTTACAAATAGTTTTTAAGATGTTATAAAATTCTTAGGCTTTAGCATTGAGGGTTTAAAGTTTATAACACTTTAGCAAAAAAATTTCAGTATACACCTATATAAAATTTGCAAAACACTCTTTAAAATGTTATAAATTAGTTAGGGTTCACGTTTTAGGGATTAGGGTTTCAAGGTTATAATACTTTAGTAATTTCTTTTAATAAACATGTAAAAATAGTTACAAAACACTTTTTAAAATGTTATGAAATGCTTAGGGTTTAGGTTTTAGGGTATAAGGTATATGGTTTAGGGTTTTTGGTTTAAAGTTTAGGGTTTAGGGTTTAGGGTTTAGTGTTTAGGGTTTAGGGGTTATAATAGTTTAGTAAATTGTTTTAATAAACACTTAAATAAATGTTACAAAATGCTTTATGAAATGTTATAAAAGGCTTAGGGTTTAGTATTTAGGGTTTAGGCCTTTTGGTTTAGGGTTTAGTTTTTACGGTTTAGGGTTAATAACACCTTAGTAAATTATTTTGATAAAAAATTAAGTAAAAGTCATAAGACTCTTTTTAGAGTGCTACAAAATGCCTATGGTTTAGGTTTTATAATACTTTAGTAAATTCTTATAATAAACACTTAAATAAATGTTAAAAAACACTTTTTAAAATGTGATAAATTGCTTAGGGTTTTAGAGTTAAGAGTCTAAGGTTTATAAGACTTTAGTAAATCCTCTTAATAGACACTTAAATAAAATTTAGAAATTGCTTTAATATGTTATAAAATGCTTAGTGTTTATGGTTTAGAGTTTGGTGTTTAGATTTTAGGGTTTAGCGTTTATAACACTTTAGTAAATGATTTTAATAAACACTTAAATATATGTTACAATATGTTTTCTAAAGTGCTATAAAATTATTAGAGTTTAGCATTTACGGTTTAGGGTTTAGGGTTTTGGGTTTAGAGTTTAGGATTTATGGTTTATGGTTTCAGGTTTAGAGTTTAGGGTTTACGGTTTAGGGTTTGTGGTTTACATTTTAGGTTTGAGGGTTTATAACAATTTAGTAAATTCTTTTAATAAACACTTAAATAAAAATTACAAAATGATTTTCAAAATGTTATAAAATGCTTAGGGTTTAATGTTCGCAATTTGGGGTTTAGGGTTTAAGGTTTAGGGTTTAGGGTTTACGATTTAGGGTCTAATGTTTTGGGGTTTAGAGGTTAGGGTTTAGCTTTTGTATGAAATTAGTAAAGGATTTTAATAAACACTTAAATAAAAGTTTCAAAATACTTTTTAAAATGTTATAAAATGATTAGGGTTTAGGGTTTAGGGTTTATGATTTAAGGTTTGGGGTTTTGGGTTTAGTTTTAGGGTTTAGTGTATAGGTTCTGCAACATTTTGGCAAATGTTTTTAATATATACTTAAATAAAAGTTACAAAACAATTTTCAAAATGTTATCAAATGGTTAGGGTTTACGGTTTACAGTTTAGTGTTTGGGTTTGGGGTTTGGGGTTTAGGGTTTAGGGTTTAGGTTTTGTGGTTTAGGGTTTATGTTTTTGTGTTTAGGGTTTAGGGTTGTGTGTCTATGGTTTAGGGTTTATAACACTTCAGTAAATACCTTTAATAAAAACTTAAATAAAAGTTTCAAAATTCTTCTTAAATTGTTATGAAATTCTTAGGGTTTATGGTATAGGGTTTAGGGCTTGGGCTTTAGGGTTTAGGGTTTAGGTTTTAGGGTTAGGTTTTAGGATTTATGGTTTAAGGTCTATAAAAATTTAGTAATTATTTTAACAAACACTTAAATAAATGTCACCAAATGCTTTTACAAATCTTATAAAATGCCCACGGTTTAGGGTTTAGTTTATAGGGTTTAGGGTTTATTATTCACGATTTAGGGTTTAAAGTTTATTGTTTAGGGTTTAAGGTTTTGGGTTCAGGGTTGGGGGTTTAGGGTTTATGGTTTAGGTTTTATAAAACTTTATTAAGAGCTTTTAATAAACACTTAAAAAAGGTTACAAAACACTTTTCAAAATGTTATTAAATGATTAAGGTTTAAGGTTTAGGGTTTAGGGTTATAACACTTTATTAAATTCTTTTAATAAACACTTAAAATATATACAAAAATGTATTTTAAAACATTATATGATTCTTAGTGTTTAGGGATAGGGTTTATCGTTTAGGGTTTGGGATTTATAACGCTTTGATAAATTCTTTTAATAAGAACATAAAAAAGAGTTACAAAACACTTGTTAAAATGTTATAAAATACTTAGACTTTACGGTTTAGGATTTGAAATTCTCTATAAAATTCTCATGGTTTAGGGTTTAGAGTTTAGGCTTTAGGGTTTCGGGTTTTAGGTTTAAAATGTTATAAATGCTTACGGTTTAGGATTTAGGGTTTATAACATTTCATAAATGCTTTTGATAAACACTTCAAAAAAGGTTACAAAAAGTTTGTTAAGATGTTACTAAATGCTTAGGGTTTAAAATGTTATAAATCCTTAAGTTTTAGGGTTTAGGGTTCACAAGGCTTTAGTAAATTATTTTTATAAACACTTAAAAAAGATACAGAACGCTTTTTCAAATGTTATAAAATGATTAGTCTTTAGGGTTTAGGCTTTAGGGTTTATAACAATTTAGTAAATTCTTTAAATAAATACATTAAAAAAACATAGAAATGCTTGTTCAAATGTTATAGAATACGTAGGGTTTAGGGTTTGGGGTTTAAAATGTTATAAAGTGCTTATGGTTTAGGGTTTAGGGTTCAGGTTTCGGGTGTGGGTATTAGGGTTTATGGTTTATAATGATTTAATAAATTCTTTTAATAAACACTTATAAAAAAGTGAAAAAATGGTTTTTAGGGTCTATGGTTTTTTGGGGTTTTAGTCTTTAGGGTTTATCATTTTTTAGGGTTTATGGTCTTTTATGTTTTATGGTTATTTTAGGGTTTTTAGGGTTTAGGTTTTTTAGAGTTTAGGGTTTGGATTTTAAGGTTAAGGGTTTAGGGATTAGGGGTTTAGGGTTTATAGCACTTTAGTAAATGGGTTTAGTAAACACTTAAATAAAAGTTACAAAACACTTTTTAAAACACTTTTGGGGTTTAGGGCTTAGGGTTTAGGGCTAAGATTTTTGATTGTAAGGTTTAGATTTTATACGATATTAGCAAACGCTTTCACGCTTTAGGTTTTAGGGTTTATAAGATCTTAGAAAATGATTTTGGGGTTTATCATTTAGGATTTAATCATTAGGATATAGGGTTTGGGGTTTAGGTTTTATAACACTTTAGTAAATTCTTTTAATAAACACTTAAATAAAAGTTGCAGAACACTTTCTAAAATGTTATAAAATTCTTAGTGTTTAGGGTTTACCGTTTATAGTTTATGGTTAGAATTTAGAATTTTGGGTTTAGTGTTTAAGGTTTAGGGATTATGGTTTATGATTTATAACACTAATGTTACATTAAAATATTAAAAAAAAATTATCGTTCAAGGTTTATGGATTAGGGTTTAGGATTTATAACACTTTAATAAATTATTTTAATAAACACTTGAATAAAAGTTTAAAATGATTTTCAAAATGTGTAAAATAATTATGGTTTAGGTTTTAGGGCTTGGAAGTTTAGGATTTAGGGTTTCGTGTTTATGGTTTAAGGTTTATAACACTTTAGTGAATTTTTTTAATAAACACTTAAATACAAGTTACAAAAGAGTTTTAAAAATGTTGTAAAATGATTACAGTTTAGGATTTAGGCTTTATAACACTTTAGTAAATGATTTTAATAAAAACCTAAATAAAATTTAGAAAATGCTTTTTTAAAATGTTTCAAATTACATAGGGTTTAGGTTTTAGGATTTCAAGTGTAGTGTTTGGGGCTTAGGGTTTAGGTTTTATAAGACTTTAGTAAATTATTTTAATAAACACTTAAATAAAAGCTACAAAACCATTTCTAAAATGTTATAAGATGATTAAGGTTTAGGGTTTAGGGTTTAGGGTTTGGGGTTTATGGTTTAGGGCTTAGGTTTTAGGGTTTATAACAATTTAGTAAATTATTTTCATAAAAAGTTAAATAAAAGTTACAAAACACTTTTCAAAATGTTATAAAATACTTAGGGCTTAGGGTTTATAGTTTTGGGTTTAGGTTTTTGGGTTTAGGGTTAGGATTTATAACACTTTAGAAAATATTATTAAGGAACACTTAAATGAAAGTTACAATCTCTTTTTAAAATGTTGTAAAAAGATTAGTATTTAGGGTTTGGGGTTTGGAGATTGGGGTTTATGGTTTATAAGGATTTAGT
>APFE031265924.1:0-10514 GCA_000404065.3 Pinus taeda
AGAAGGGGTCTAAAAATTCAAGCCATTGTGACATAGAGGAAGAAATTGTAGGGGTACTTTTATCACCAAGGGATAAAGGGAGTGCTATTAAAGCAACTCAAACTCCTATGATAAGAACCCTTCCACCACTTCCTACTGAACCTACTAAAATCCCCAATGATTATTGGAAGATATTCATGGGACCTAAAACCTCTACTATTGAATTCCTAATTGTGGATGTTGGGACTAGTGTACCAACGAAGCCCATTCCTTTAACAGCTTTAGCTAGCTTTCATGGGTTGACTTTGAAGGATCCCGATAACTTCCTGTTTGAATTTGATATTATATTTTGGGGATATGACTATATAATAGATGCCAAGAAATTGAAAATATTCCCTGTTACACTAAAAGGGGCAACACTGCGATGGTTTATGGGTCTAGGAGGAAAGACTATCACCACATTAGATGGGATGCAAACGTCTTTCCTGGAGAAGTATCAGGACTATTATAAATCTTGGGATATTAAGGAAGAACTTTTTAAGTTCATGCAGAAAGAAAACGAGAACATGGAGGATTGTGTGGAAGTGTTTAAGTACACGCTACAAAGATCAGGTCATTCTACCTTAGATAAGGACATTTTAAAAATTATCCTTCTTCGAGCCTTTCGAGAAAACTCTTTGGAGTTGTTAAACATAGTCGGGAAGGGAGACATATCAAATGATGACTTCAATACCATTTTTGCTCTGTGCATTCAGTGCTCGAGAGGAGTTGGAAGGAAAAAATAGGGAATTCGATTAACAAAAGTATCTTGTGGAGGTGTCATGAAAGTAGAAATTGGAAATATGCTGGATAACTTGAGCAGTAATATCCTAAGTACCCTATATGCAAAAATAGACACACTCCAAGTAAAACAGAAATAGATGGAATTGGAAAGAACTCTGGCCATATTTTGCTCAAAGTGTAGAAAGAAGCATCCACAAAGAAAATGCCCATTGAACTTCGTGGAGGAATGTGCAATCTGTGAGCTAAATAGTCCAACAAGTTCATTCCCCTCCTTACTAGGATTGAAAGCAATCTTTCAAGGGATAGGCGAAGAGATGGAGCAAATGTACTTTATAGGATCGAAAGAACCATGGAAACCTCAACCACCAACTGGAAATCAAGGTATGTTTCCATATCCATCACATTATTTCAATAATTTTAATATGGGTCCTTAGTCCGTGCCTTATCCATCTATGTGGCCGCAATATCAACTTCCACCCTGGCAGCAATGGGCTCCTCAAGCTAGTTCAATTTCTTCATGGGCTTCGAACTGGCATGGACCATCTCCATCTGGGAAATTTACCCAGTCAATTTCACAACAACAAATCAATTTTCTCTCTAGTATGATTCCTAATAATCTACCTGTTCATCCTCAGCTTCCTATCCAACCCAATCTGAATCCTAACAATAAGGGAGCTCAGTAATCTGACACCCTCAACCTACCTTCATAGAACATAGGCATCATAGAGCTTTATGAGATGAATTTGGGATATGAGTGAGTATTCGATGCTCAACCTTCACTTGTTGTCATTACAGAAGTTGGCAGTGAGACAAAAGAATCAGAAATAGTTGAGGAGGAACCGAACAAAGTTAGTAAAAATAAAACACCTCCTCGGTCCCTAATTAATCAAGAACACCGAGTTGAACCACCCTATCTAGAAAGATTGACCTTCAGTAAACAGATCCCTCAATCTGAGTTTGAATTGTTACAGGAGTTACAAAATTTTCATGTTAAGATACCCCTATTAGAAACTATGAGGGATGTATCTATATATGCAAACACCCTTAGAGAATATTGTGATAAGAAGCCTAAAAAGAAATCAAGGGACCCACTCGCCATTCATGTGATGGGAAAACTATCAGATTTTATGATGGGAAAGGCCATGCCTATGAAATATGGGGATTTGAGGAACCCAATTCTAGCCATGCAAATTAATGAAGTAGAAATTCCAAATGTACTCGTAGATTTGGGCACTACCATAAATTTCATTACCACTGAAACTATGCATGCACTGGTTCTTCAAAATCTGAAACATGCACCTACTGGGTCAGTATCGGTCTGCTTGGATCGGGTTTTATCTTGACCATCATTTTTTTCTATAATTGTTATCGTAGTAACATGGGGTGAATCACAAGTCAAGTGGATGTTCAATATTTTTTTCCCTATTGGGTTCAGTTGACTATCCTTGATCCTATGCATATTATGAGCTTCTTTATATGTCGAGTTTGTCTAAAGTCAATTGTTTATTGTTCAGTGAATACAGTCTCTTTACACATATTAAATATCATATACAATAATTACTTTGCTAATGTGTAGAATTTATATACTAAAATATTCATCTTTAATTTGTAGTTTAACCTAATAAAATCTTGTTTTTTCTGAAAATGACAACAACATCATGAATGAATTTGAATTTTCACAAGCACCAATTTTCAATGAACATTTCTTTTTATTCAACCATTTTTTATAATTTGATAGAATTTTTATGATCATAGAATTTTAAATGTTTGTGTTTTGATTTTATGGATTGTATGTGTTTGTTGTTTATGCTTTTGTTTGTTTATAACATTTAGAACATGTGAATGGCTTTCATTACAATATTTTGTATGGATGGTCATTGACAAAATTGTCTATTAACTTGATACAAGTAACATTTATCATGATTTTACACACACAAAATATAATATCCAAGAATTACACTTCCAATTAATTGAATGTATATTAAACTATATATGTTCAAACTAGCATTTAGTTTAACAAAATTTCACTTATTTTTTCAAATGACCATGTTTTTTTAGTTTGTAAGTATCATTATTTAATTCATCTTTGAGAATCAAATTATTTTATAAGTATTTTTAATTAATATATATTTATAATTAGTTATAAATGGTTGTTTCGTGATGATAGGGTTTTAAATGTTTGTGTTTTTATTTTATGTAATGTATTTAATTGTTTGTCTTTGCCCTTGATTGTGTTTCTATGTCTATGAATTCCAGAAAAAACAAAAAACTTTCATTATAATATACCATATGAAATGTAACTAAAGAAATTATCCATAAACTTGATACAAATAACTTTTATGATGATTTTAAGCATGCATAGCATCCAATGCAAGAGATACATTTCAAATGAAATGAATGCTTGCATTAACTTATACATGGTCAATTTAATAAAATTTCACTTATTTTGCTAACTGACCATGACACCATGGATGATAGTTTTTTTTTTTTTTGTAACAACCACTATACTATTCAATGTCTATTTGAAAATTAGATTCTTTTTATAATTACTTATAATTAATATATTCTTTTTTCATCGGGAAAAATCATAATTTTATTAATGACAACAAAAATTACATGTTGTATATGTTGATAATGCGTTCAATCATGCCAATGAAAAGTGGTGATCACATAGACCAAAAATACAACTCCAAAATGGTGGTAATCATGTTACCCTCTTATCCATTTCATCTTTTTAGACTTTCTCCATTATCCTTGGGAAGGAGTGGTCATTACAAGCACTAGGTCGGTCCCTTCATTCATTCTTGGATTTTCCTTATCTGAATCCAAACATTTAGATAGATGATGACATTTTGAGTCCCTTGTCTCCATTTCTACAGGGATCATCTTATGCCTTGATGTCTCTGTTGGAGTTCCTAAAACTTCATGATTAATGCTCCCCTTTTCTACATTTTCTTGTGTATTTTGGGCTTCTTCATTGGTAGGAGGATCTATTTCTTCATCATCCTCTTCTTTGTGAGGCAACTGCTGTGGGAATTGCCATCCCTTGGGTTGCTTTCTTCTCTTCTTTTTCGCTTGATGAAATTTCTTAGAATCATGACATAAATCATGTGGATGTCCCATTTGTTGGCTTATTTCAAATCTAAATGTTGTGTTCTCAAAATCTAGGAACTATGTCGAGCGCTGCTTGTTGCATGTCAAGAGAATATGATCTGAAAATCCTTTGATGAGGTCTACCTCCACACAAATTCTGGTGATTATATAGATTTTTTCCTCAAATATTTGTTTATTTTTCTTTATGTATCACCCTAATGTGTTCCCAATGGCTTCTATCACTTTATGGATTACAAATGTAGGTGTAGATTATGAAATCTAACCCAAACCGACATTCGAGATACTACCATTATATTGGGGTGAAAATATGGGAACCAAGGGGTGACAAAATCTCTCACAGAGCCTAAAAACCATGGACCCTCTTGCAATATATATTCAAAATCCTCTCATGATGAAAATTTTACTAGGAACAAGTCATTGTAGCAAAATTGAATCTCAAAATTTATTATTGAATTTGTAAATATCTAATGGAAGAGATCAACTGGTTTCATCCAAAAACTACTGAATCTGCATAGTACTGCCTGAGATTCATATGTTGTTCCCAAACCATTTGTTTATGGTAGATCTACAGTCATTACTGGGATTTGATTCAGTTGTTACACTATGTAGGGGTTGGGTATATTGTTTGTCTCATCTAGTGTTGTTGAGGCAACAAATTTTCCTCCTAGGATATCTATGGACAAAAAGCCTCCATTTACTTGACCTTGATTTGATTATGCTCGCCTAGGAATACTAGACCTAGACACTGCCCCTATGCACTTTGAATTTCTTAGTCCAGGTGATCATCCCGGAATTCTCGAGTTTAATATGATGGTGGATGACGGGATCCTCCAAAGTCACCTTAATCCTACACAGGTCCATTCCAATCTCATCAATGTGATGCCCTTCATTTCCTTATATGCCATCGTGTGCGTATCGGGTGAGAAGATACTCTGCGTTGACGATTTGACGAATGATACTATCGATGGCCTGAGCTGTCAGCCTCCATCCCTACATAGGAGAACGAAACTAGTATTAACTCCATTCAGAAACCCCATTATCAGACCCATGAGCAACGTGATCATGCCCTAACGATGACACAGATGGATTTGATTTCTGAAGAAACCCGACCGCGTAGGGAAACTGAAAATACTAAGAAATCCTATCCATCACACCGACCTTGTGATCTTGGCAGAGTTCCTCTATCAATATTTAATTTGGTTTTTTAATTAATATATTCCTCTCTTATAGTTTAGTCAATTTTTTTATTTAATTCAATGGTTGAATGTTCATAATTACTGTATTAGTTAGTTAATTTTTTATGGTACAAAATGGGTGGAGTGTATAACTTGTTAAACGTATTTAGTATAAAATCAAACTTTTTAAATATTTTTAGTTAATAAATTTTATAGATACAAATTACCATGACAATACCACAAGTAACAATGACTATGGATTTTCCTTGTAAGAATCATCACCAATTTTGTATGTTTGAAAATCACAATTTTTCATTATTACTTTTAATCAAAATATAATTTTCAACAACAAAAGTAATCACAACATCACAGGTGACTATGAGCATGATTATTATTTTAACCATAATCATTCAATGTAAAATTGAAAATATATCAAGCAAAATAAACATAAAATTTAAAAGTAAATTTACAAAATGATGTTTTCCCATGATAGAATTTTAAATGTATGTGGTTTTATTTTATGTTGTGTATTTGTTTGTTGCGCTTTTTTTTGCTTTTAGTTGTTTGTTTGTGTATGATATTTTTACACATATGTAATATCATATACAATAATAACTTATAGAATGAGTAGAATTTGTATATTAACTTATTAATCTTTAAATTGTTATTTAATTTAATAAAATCTTATTTTTTTAACATCATGAATGAATTTCATTTTTTGTAGGCACCACTATTCAATGCACAATATTCTTTATAAGTGGTTTTAATAAATATGATTTTTATAATTAGTTACAGGTTGATGTTTTATGGTGATAGAATTTTAAATGTTTGTGTTTTTATTTTATGAAATGTATGTGTTTGTTTGTTTATGCTCTCGTTTGCGTATAACTTTAGAACACAAGAAAAGCTTTCATTAGAATATCCTGTATGGAAGGTCATTGCACAAATTTGTCTCTTGACTTGATACAAACAACCTCTATGATGATTTTACACACATAAAATATAAAATGCAAGAATTACAGTCCCAAATAATTGAATGTGTATTAAACTATATATGTTATAATTAGCATTTAGTTTAACAAAATTTCATTTATTTTTGCAAATAAAAAAAAGATCATGAATGGCTATGGATTTTTTTGTAAGTATTTTTATTCAATAAATCTTTGAGAAGTATTTTTAATCAATATATATTGATAATTAGTTACAAATCAATGTTTTGTGATGGTAGAATTTTAGATGTTTGTGTGTTTATTTTATGTAATGTATTTGATTTTTTTTTGTGTGTGTATGTCAATAAGTTTTTGAACACAATTTTACTTTTATTATAATAACTTGATACAAATAACTTATATGATGATTTTAAGCATGCATAGTATACAATGCAAGAATTACACTCCAAATGTATTGAATGCTTACATAGCTCATCTATGCTTAATTTAATAAAAGTTCACTTAATTTGGTAAAACACCATGAAGTCATGAATGAAAATGTATTTTTTGTTGTAACCACCACTATTCAATGTGTGTATTTTACAATAACAAATAATTTTAATTATTATATTCTTATAATTAATTACAATTTTATGTTTCATGATAGAATTTCAAATGTTTGTGATTATAGTTAATTTTGAGTATATGTTTGTGTTTGTGCATATATAATGGTTTTGCCCATACATAAAGATCGTATATAACAATTACACTTTAAACGAGTTGAATTTGGGTATTAACTTATTTTATGTGCAAATGTATGTGCAAATTGATATTCAATCTAATAACATCCCACTTATTCCTACAAATGATCATAACATCTATTAACTAACATATATTTCACTAATAAAAATAACTATAATATCAGAAATGATTATGATGATAAACATTTTGCAAGCGCAACTACTTAATACATTTAAAAAAGAAATATACCACAAAACATTTATCATAATTTGCAAGAAATTGCGTACTTTAGAAATTAATTAGCTAGTAATTGATGCTTTATAATGATAGAATTTGAAAATGTGTTTTATATTTTTTAGTATGGGTTTATTTTTTGTGTTCTTTTCGTCCTTTTTGCGTGGGGTTTTTACACATACATAATATCATAATATCATATGAAAATGAGGAAAAAGTTCAATATTGTATTTTAATTCATTTAAGTTCAATTTAATTTTCTTACAAATATTTTAATCAAAATATATTTCAAAAATACAAGTATGGAGTTGAATTTTTATCCTTTGATTTATATTTGTTTTTAATTTAATATTCAATTTCCCCTAACAAGACAAAGTGGGTCAAGTTATGTGACATATGATAGTGTAAATATATAATTTTATTAATATAAAAGAAAATTTGGCTTTTTGTGTTATGATTCTTGAAAAACTATTAAAGGCTTACATGTGATATTATACTTCTAATTCACATGAAATGAATTATGCCCAAGAAGAGGCAAGATAAAAGAAAATAAAAATAAAAAGTTCTCCTTTTTGCTAGAGTTGAATTGTTGGTTTTGCAGACTACAAAGAAAACACATGACTAAAAATAAAAATGTCATGGGTGAAACTCACTTAAAAAGATTCTGGGAGATAAAATGGGTCTGATAAAATATAAAGGTATATTTGAAAAGAATGATTGTACTCATCCTGGGAAGTAGGAGTTAGATATTTGTGTGAACTACCTGGAAACATAGTTCTTGGTTGGAGGAATGCAATAGCCTTTAATTTATTTCCAACAAGAAAATCATAGAAAAGTATATTCTAAAAAAGAGTACACTTGAATGTGTGCAAAGATGAAAAAGGATATTATATAATAAATTAATTAAACTTGTTCGAATAGATAAATATATAAACATGAAAAAAAAATACTTGAATGTGTGAAAATATGCAAAAGGGTATTACATGTAATAAATTAAAGAAGCTAGTTTGGATGGATAAATAGATAAACATGCATAGTAACCCTTATTCACCTATAAAAGTATAGTTTGTTTTAAGCTACTATAGAAATGAACATTGTAGGTAAGAAAAATAAACTTATACATACTTTAACTTATAGAAAAATAAATGTATACCTAGTTTCATTTGTTATAGGTCAAATGACTGGAATCATATCAATTGGCCATGGAAAAAGCAGCCTTGGGTAAAGTAATACTAAGGCCTAAAGGACTCCACCTCAAAATCCCATGATAATGGTTCAAAATCCCATGATAGACAAGTATGTTTATCCATGTAGATTCACCCCACTATTATTATGGAATGCCTTTAGTTGGAAACATTTCTTCTTACGTTACCATGGCTTAGAAATAACACATTTCCAATTTGATGTGTTGATATGCCATTTTCTACTTAGAAATACCACATTCCCAATATGATGTGTTGATATTCCATTTTCTTAAGTTAATTAATTTGAGACAATTTAATTAAAAGAGTATACCTAATTTGGACAGAAATCTTATCATTGATATGTCAATGTTACCATGAATATTCCAACATTTTCCATGGGATTTAAATATCTATGATGAACCTAATAATTAAATTCTAACTATCGAAGATCTATTCTTACTATCAGCATAATTATAGGCATATATATTTTGGAATTTACTTCCAATTTAAGTTAAAATAAAATATTAACATTAAATTAAGATAGACTAGGGAAGCCATATAAATCAAATGGATCTAACTACAAATAAAATTCAATCCATGAAAACCATCAAAATGGTAACCCCATTATTCCTATCACATTTCATAGATTAAAAAAACAATAGAAATGAACTAAATTATAACTTTATTACAAAATATATTGTGCTTATTTATAAAAATAAAAATAAAAATTGCATGCATATTTCAACAGTAACAAAAAATATTAGTGGAACATTTTAACGATGAAATATGTCAATATTACTATAGATGTTCCAACATATTCCACAGGGTTTAAATATCTTCCATCAACCTAATAATTAACTTATAATTATGGTGATTAGCATAACTATAGGCATATATATTATGTGTTCGACTAACTTACATGCTAATTGTTGGACTCCAAAAGGTGGATCATTAATTCTTATTGGAATGTTTATATTATGTTGGTGTATTTCCTAGTTATAAAATTCCAACCAAATCTCCATTTCATGTTGTTGTCTTTAGAGTGAATATTGCTACTATCCAACTCAATATGTCATGAATCCTAGAATGATTGAAGGTAATTTCGTCAGTATCAGTCCACATGGATCGGGTTTTACCTTGACCATCATTTTCTTCTATAATCATTATCGTATTAACATGGGATGAATCACAAGTCAAGTCGATGCTCAATTTTTTTTCCTGTTGCATTTAGTCAACTATCCTTGGTTCTATATGTATGATGAGCTTCTTTCTATGTTGATATTGTCTGGAGTCAATTGTTTATGTTCCTGTTTTTGTTGAACTACCATAATTTTGTATAATAATATTTCAATGAATACATATTTTCCATGTCCAAGAAACTACAAGACACTAGGCCAAATAGATTATTCTAGAAATTGCTCTAATTTTCTAGGCTTCTTTTCTTTTCTACCCTCTATAGTGTATCCTCAAAAAAAATTCATGTAATTGTGTGTATATTTTGTTGTTGTCGTGGATCGTCTAGTTGAATACCTAGAAATATTTCATTCACATTTATTGTATAAGTTTACATCCTGTTGTTTTCCAACTCCGTGAGTCTTATCATGCAATATTCTTATGAGATTATCTCACAGGTACTAAGAGGTCAAATTTAAATGGTTGTGTATAATTATGCTTCCCTTTCTTCTTCTTTTTCAGCCTCTGGAATGAGTAAACCTATATCCCCTTGTTCTTCTCGAGCTTGTGGTGGAACTGGGAATATTATGTTAGATTATTAACTGATCATATATATATTTGGTCAATTGTAGGCTGATACATAATCTCTTGCTTGTCTACATCTAAAGAGTCAACATACGAAACTTCAATTATTTGTAGGGACAATTGAATGTGCGATAAGGAAGGAAACATTGTTTATATTGGTTGAAGTGCTCTCCATCTACTGGAAGATTTTTAAATATTTTTGGAGGACTAATTAGTAAGGTTTGTTTCATGTGTAGCCAAATTATTAAAGAGGGGAGCCAAATGGACTTATTAGAATTTTCACATTCATATCGGTTCATATTCATTAGGTCACCAATGTGTTTTTCCTGGTTATACATTTCTCTTGTCATTATTACTTGACCAATTTATTGTAGAATACTCAGTTTAATGTGAGAGACTCTCCCTATTCATGCAAAATGACTCTCTCTCATTAGGAAAAATTTAGAAAAAAAAAATATTGAGATATCAAAAGCTTAATTTAACAATGCATATATTTAACACAATAATATAAACATGACTAAATAGGAACCATATAAAGAATATGGATTATTTGTACTGCATTGAATAGTGAAAATAGGAAAAAAAAACCATATAGAAATACACAATTTTTAAATTTT
>APFE031265939.1:0-22143 GCA_000404065.3 Pinus taeda
AATGAAGGTTTTATAGACTTAGAGGGATGCTAGTTTCAAAGGGAGATTGCGAAGGATTGTCAACTGCCCTATGGAAGTTTGAATCATCAAGTTTTGATGATATCGAGGCAAGGACACTAGCAAGAATATAGTGTGGTTCATCTTATATGGTTGCCGTAGTGGTGGACACCAGAGATTGGGCTAGTGTCGCTGATGATGACGAGATACTTCTAAGCAGTGGAAGTGCCTCCCTCGCTAAGAGGGAGTGTTGAAATGTGTAGCTTGGGAGGTACTCCCACAACCCCTGGGGTATTGGGCTTGTGTGGAGATGACCCATGAAAATGGAGCTTCGTGGGTAATGTACCCAAGTGGTGGGTTTTGTACCCAAAGTTGTGGGAGCAAGACCAATGTGAAAATTGATCGTTTATTCATTGGAAGCATGAGGGGCACATTTGAAGGTCTAAGGGGCACTTAGGGCTTCAATGATGTGGGTCAAAGTCAAATAAAATAATTTTATTTCTATGGAAAATGGTCTTTTGCCTCAAGTTTTGCTTAGGTCGACTTGAACATAAGTTATGACCCTTGGTGGAAAGGGACACCACTTCATATAAATAGAGGTGAGGTTAAGATCGTTTGATACGTCACAAGAGCATATCTTCTCAAGCAAAGACAAGCCAAAGTAGTCGCTAACCTCAGGAGTCGAGCTAGATAGGAGAAGGAGGACGTGTATTGGTTTTGTATTGTCTCATGTTTTGGTACATGTCAAGAGGAGGGAAGTTGGTTGAAAGTTTGTGCATGGTTCTCTGTTCAAGGACAAAATGTTTTGTATTTGCTCTGTGGAGAATCTCTATGATTAGGGTATGAAATATTCGTGCTTCCAATATATGTTGTCGAGACTCAGTTAATATTTTGTGCATGAGGCGGTGAGGGTGTAATGCTAGCTAAGTAAGGGTGGAGCTCATATGGAATGGAGCGAAGGAGATTAGGATAACCTTATGCTGAGTTTGGGAGCTTATATGATGGTGATGTGAGGGATGGGTTCCCTGAGGTGATGCATAGGTGTTAATGGTAGTCCAAAATTTGAGTTAGGGTTGAGTTTATCTTACATAGGACTGAGTTCCTTGCAAGCTGAGCAGAGGTTACAAGGAGGACACGTGGCTGTGTTTTTAAGGAGAAGAGTTGGGTTGATGAGGAGTAAAGGTTTGTCCAAAAGGTGCTTGGATAACGTGTTGTTTTGTCCTAAACTCTGTGATATTTGGTGTGTCACATTCATAGGTGTGTGGGCTGCCAAGAAGCCCCAAGTTTTCTCATCTTTGGAGCAGCAAAGAGATAGTTTGAGGGTAGACTTATTGCGTCCTAAGTTCAATGAGTTCAAAAAGGGATTCACTGGTGTGAGGGAAGCTTGAGAAGACCCTATGAACTATGATCTAAGGAGAAACTAGACATTGTTAGAAGGAAGCCTGTGTTTAGTCATTCTAGGAGCAGCTACAAGGTTGATAGAAGGTAGATTGGTCAGCTGAAGATACAAGTAATTATGAAGTTGCAGAAGTACTTGTGGGCAGCATAAGAGGGGGCAAAGGACTTGCAAGTTATTCAAGATATGTGCATTGAAATGGATGGTGTGAATGTTCCTTCAGTAAGTAAGTCAAGTGTGTCTTGTTCAAGGGAAGTTTTATTGTCACAAGTTGTTGACATCAAGCCCTATTTGTTCTTGTGTCAGGGTTAATTGTAAGGGCCATGATCCTTGGTATGAGAGCCCTATGTTTGTTGTATTAAAGTTGTAATATAAAAAGTTTTGGGTTGAAAAATTCTTGTGTACTACATTGGTTCACTATTGTACATTTCCGTTATGCAAAGTGCTGATGTTGTGGCATTTTTTGTTGTGTTTGTGATCACGTCATAGACATAAACAAGATTCTAAATTGCCAAAGAAAAATCAACAAAAAATACAATGTAGGGGATTTCAAGCCATATGCACAATAATCTAGGGGGCATAGTGTAATGTCCTTTGGGGAAAAACTTATCCTTAGGGTTGAAAAGAGCAGATGACAAGATTTGTATTCTAACTATTATCATGGTAATCTCTTAACTTTCACAAACAAAGATAATATTGAATGCAATGAATGATGCAACCAATATTTAATTCCATCAACAACTCATACACATGAAGCTAATCCAACATTACATAAATGGGTTATAAACAGATAGTCCTTCCAATATCACACTAAAGTTTAGTTTCAAAACAATTGTTAGCAAACCCTACCATCCCATTACTATTGGTCTGACCTTACAACTAGCCTCAATAGTTAGCCAAAATTTGTTGGCTCTTGTTGTCACGTTACTGCTAGAGTCAATTCAACCAAAATTTGTCTTGCCACAGATAATACCACAGAGTTATTTGAGGCTGAAAACAAACCTCAAGGATGTCCTACTACCACAAACTTGTCTTAGGAATGATTATGTTGTCACAAAGATAATCAGCTGTAAAAGAATTTCTCATGTAGGGTCCACGACCATCAACAGGGCCTTAGGGGGTATTTTGCCACCACAAATTTTACCTCAATGGCGTGCCGCTGCCAAAAGGATTCCTGTAGGAGTAGTTCGCAACCACAATAGGGTCTATTCAAACCTTCGTTGTCATAGAGGAATCCTTCAAGGGTGATTCGCTGTCACAATTAAGCCTTAAAAGCTTTTGTTGCCTCAGTTCCAAGCCAGGGAAATTCGTTGCTAATGATTTACCCAAAAATTAATGTGTTGTCACAAGAAACCACCCTCAAGATGGATCTTTGCCTCAGGTAGAGTAAAAAACCCTCGTTACCTTAGATTCGATCTTAGGAACCCTTCGTTGCTTCAGTCCTAGCCTCAAAAACCTTTGATGCTTCAGTGCTGGCCTTAGAACCCTTTGCTGTCTTAGACCATGCCCTAGAATACTTGCTTTCACAGGTTTTGTAACTCAGAATCCTCGTCACAAGACAGATGAATGTTGCCCCAAAACTTATTCTAAATAGAGCAAAGAGAAAGGATTGGCTAGCGTGGAATCTTTCACCACTGAAATCAATAACATAAAAAGGGTCTTAAAATCCTCCAAGAGCCTCAACTCAAAAATCAGAAAGACATAAATGATTCTCCTCTCTCCTTTTTAGAGATTCCCTTTGAATTTAAGTGGCTAATAATTTTCCCATCATTTGCCCCAATTTTGGCCTTTATTGCAAATTTTCCTCCACTTACTCCAAATTATCTAATGTTACCCCAATAACATTAAATAATGGGTTCCCCCCTTTACAATTGATCATAGCCTATGGGGTTAGATAGCTAATTTGTCATTCCTTGGGTGATTAATTACAAGAGGACATTATGCACAAGCCCTAAAAGTTGAAACAAATTATCCAAAAAAGGTCTTCCACTCGTAGCATCCAGCTCCCTTGCTTTGCCAAAAATGCGAATAAAATTGCAATTTTCCTTTAATAGATGTGAGAGCTTAAAGTGGGTGCTTATGTCTTCAAAATGATAATGTCACCCCACATGGAGCAAGAAAACTCAACGATGACAATTCCCTTCTTGCAAATGAAGTGAACCATCTCAATAGGAGCTGACCTTGATCT
This sequence comes from Pinus taeda, assembly GCA_000404065.3. Classification (NCBI taxonomy): domain Eukaryota; kingdom Viridiplantae; phylum Streptophyta; class Pinopsida; order Pinales; family Pinaceae; genus Pinus; species Pinus taeda. The sequence goes on from APFE031265939.1 coordinate 3,582, forward strand.
TTAGAATATGTTAGCTTCATGCTTTCCAACAACCCTACATCTTGCAACCTCTAACTCATGATAACTTTCACGGTGTTGTTGTCTTGTTGCTTTCATTTTTGACATCTCCTAAGTCACTTTAGATGATATTATAGTGGTTTTATAAGGCTTTATCTAATCGAACTCTCCTTTAAACTATATGAGAATTCACTGGAAGCAAAAGGGATGAAACCCTAATCTAACACTTCAAGGTGCTCGAAGATGATCATAAGATACCTTGAGACTCCAAGTGAGATTGAAACCAAGTACAAATGAATAGGTAAGAGAGAGTAGTATCCAAAATCTCCTTTAAATTATATGAGAATTCATTGGAAGCAAAAGGGATTAAACCCTAATCTTAGACTTCAAGATGCTCTAATAAGATCATAAGATACTTGCGACTCCAAGTGAGAGTTAAACCAAGTACAAATGAATAGATAAGAGAGAGTAATCTCCAACAAAGATGTTAGGTTTCCTTGTGAACCCTAGCTAACCACCCCAAGAAGGCAAGTACAAAGAGAAGAGTATAATGATGATGGTGATCAAAGGACTCTCTCCTATATATATATATATATATATGAGAGTGAGGGAGGCTAACAATAATATCTGGGCCCAAGCCCTTATAAACAACCTACATTAAATGCTTTGTAGGACAACTCAATTAAAGTGCCTACTCTAAGAGTACATATGTGATGCTCCAAGGTGATGTGCACAGTAAAAGCTCAAAGACAATGTATCTACAAATGGTGTGGTGTGTCTACATGTCTCCATCACAAGCTGACACAGATTCCATTACTCCTCATAAGCCAAGTACTTGTTTGGGTTCACTCCTTGTAGGACCATTATCATAACTTATTAATCATTGAGCCAACTCCAAGCCTCCATCCAAGAATTGCATTTACTGTAATATCCCAAACGGGAAAATTTGGCAAATCCTCAGAATTTAACTCAACAAAAATTACTTCATAAAAATTTCATTCATTTAACAAAAGATTTCCATGTAAAATATAACAAATAGAACACTGCAATTTAAGAATACGATGAGTAGAAATAATCTCAACTTTATTATAACAGATAAACTGGGGTTTACATGTTGATACAACCAATATAACTGAGATGAAAACTAGCCTCAAGAAGCTGCTCCAATGCTGCACTGGCCTCCAAAACTAAACTGAAATGCAACTGCTAGCCGTCTTGTGAATTTTGGATGAATTCACCAAGGGAAGAGGTGGGTACTCGCCCACTTTCACTTAATCACCTGAGGGTTTCTATCCTGGGGCTACTGTTGAAGTTGGGAACTCCGGTTTCTCCAAACCTCTCCACAAGAAAGAAGCTCGAATCCAAGATATCCCCAAATGATCTCCTCCTCCTTTTGATTGTTCTCCAATCTTCTAGAAGTGTCTTATAGAATTTAACTCACAAAAATTACTTTATAAAAAGTTCATTCATTTAACAAAAGATTGCCATGTAAAATATAACAAATAGAATGTTGCAATTTAAGAATATGATGAGCAGAAATAATCTCAGCTTTATTATAATAAATAAATCGAGGTTTACATGTTGATACAACCAATATAGCTGAGATGAAAACTGGCCTCAAGAATCTGCTTCATTGCTGCACTGGCCCTCCAAAAATAAATTGAAATGTAACTACTAGGCTCTCTTGTGAATTTTGGATGAATTCACCAACGGGAGAGGTGGGTACTCGCCCACTCTTACTGAATCACTTGAGGGTTTCCGTCCTGGGGCTACTGCTAAAGCTATGAACTTCGATTTCTCCAAACCTCTCCACAAGAAAGTAAAGCTCAAATCCAAGATATCCCCAAATGATCTCCTCCTCTCCTCCTCTTGATAGATCTCCAATCTTTTAGAAGTGTCTTATTTTATTATTTTATTTATTTTCTAGAAGCTCCCTCGAGACTCCATCTTAGTGATTTTTTAATTTTAATTTACTTAAGTCACTTTTAACCTTTTTTATTTTTAATTAATTGACTGACTAATTAGAGTCACTTTCAATTCGGGTTGTTTTTGTCAGTTGTTTTAAGGTTTATGAGAAAAACCATGGGCAACACACGGTTTTCTCTTGTTTTGCTTCCCAATGGTTAGTTTCTTGTGGTGGCCACTGGTTTGGCTTTATTTACCATGGCTGTTGATAGATTTTCACAAGCCAACTTCAATCTGAGTGTACTCGCTTTATTGTGCTTAGTGTTGCCACTGCTTGTTGTATTCTCTTCAATTTCTTGAATTCAATTTCTAGATGTTGCTTGTCCCCGCCGCCTGGAGCGTGAAGGAAATAGTGGTCGTGATTTGTGGCTCGTGGGTGCTCATTGCTACTCATATAGCTTTATTGATTGATTTTGATTTTTTATTATTTTATGTCATATATATATATGTTGAAAAATATGTATAGTTGAACTTAATGTCGAACCTCATAGGAACCTCGTCAGAAAATACGAATTGAAACCCGAACCGTGTGACATAGACTAGAAGCATGAAGCAAGCAATAGAAAAAGAGGAGAAATCGGAACAAGGAGGACAAGAAGTAGAAGAACACAATGAGAGGAGAGCAAAGGAGAAGGAACCGAGAGGTGAACAGAGGAGAAGGCAAGACAAGGAGAGGACAATCAAAGGCGAGAAGGTCTCTTGGTAGCCACTCGAAGGGTGTGTTGTGCAAGGAGGGTGCCCCACTTGAACATCGTAGGGTCTGCATCACGATGATAGTAAATCGAATTTCGGTGTCAGAAATAAGCCTCCATCATGTTGTTGAACTGTACATTTGGCATTTACTGCATTAAACTGTCACTTCTCTGCATCCAATTAACAACTGGGTTGTAGGGCATAGCACAATGGCGAAATCATTACCATGAATCTATTCGTAGCACTACAATTTCCCAAAAATCTTATAGTCGTATGATTGCTGGGTTAGTTTTACCGTCCAAGAGTTAGGAACCTTGCGGACATGCCTCTGGCTTAGCCACATTCCAACAATCAAAGGCAAGAAGGTCTCTTGGTAGCCACTCGAAGGGTGTGTTTCTGCAAGGAGGGCGTCACACCTAAACATCGTTGGGTCTGCATCACGAGGATAGTAGATAGAATTTCGGTGTCAGAAGTAAGCCTCCACATCGTGCCTCTGAACTATACATTTGACATTTACTACATTAAACTGTCACTTCTCTGCATCCAATTAACAACTGGGTTCTAGGGTATAGCACAATGGCAAAGTCATTACCATGACTCTATTCTTAGCACTACAATTTCCCAAAAATCTTATAGTCGTATAATTGCTGGGTTAGTCTTACTGTCTAAGAGTTAGGAACCTTGCGGACATGCCTGTGGCTTAGCCACCTTCCAACATGTGCAGTATGGAGACCTGGAACGTTTTCATGCTGAACACTATACAATAAACTTAACCCTAGTCTCTTAGTGAAGAACAAGCAACTGTCTAGCCTCTGGGAGGGTTTTTGGATTGGCCGTTGGGTGGAAGAAGACCTCCCCTGGAATGCAAACTCACTGTAGTTTCGAATTGACTAAGAACACAGTTGTAGAAGCTATTAGTTCACTACACCTCAAATTACCGCAGAAGGGCACTAGGCACACAGGGATACATGGATTCAGAAAACCTTGCTGATGGATTGATGTCCTTGAAGTTTGATGTGTTTGTTGTGCTGCCCGAACTGATTTCTGGCAATGAAGCCATAATTCGAGAAAGGGGATTGCCATTTCTGTACATTCTTCTGAGTGGTTCTGAAAGTAATCAAGTCATCTACCAAACAAATCAAGCTTGACCTGAGCTGAGGTCAGATGCCATTTGATTCTTAGGTCATGTCCTTACTTGTTCACCATGCCATTCTTGTTGAGGAAACGGAAGTGGAATTACCATATTTGCAGCTAGAAGAATTTCACTCATCTCAAGCTTTATAGTGTATTATCAGTCCTTTTGTCCTTTCTGTAGGGAATCCAATGTGAGATTGAAATTAAGTATTTACCTAATTGTGGCTAGCCTCATTTGCAATTCCTGTGCATTCCTTGCGTTCACATTGGCCACATTGGCAATATGCTGAACTCTATTATTTTTGGGTGGTAATTATACCCATTCGTATTTGAATTGAATTATTCATATAGTTTAATAGCAGGTTGTATTAGAGTTTCTTGTGACTCGTCCTGCCCCTTACCACTTGAATTGCCTGTGGGTGGAGGAAGACCTCCTTAGAAATCCTAGAATATGCCTGTAAGCTGTATACCCTTAATCCAGAAGGGTGGAGGTGGGGAAAAACCTCTGGAATCCCAAATGCATCTGGAGGTCTGGTCAGTGGGACAGGTTCCTCATGCTAGGGGGTGACAACTGCATTACTGGCAGTTATCAGCAGATGGGAGGAGAGTTGTGAGCCTGGTCCCATTGCCCTTCCCAGATCACACGCTGTTGAGTAACCTGAGGTCTTGGCTCGCTTAAAAAACTTCAGGATTACATGCTTAGGCATGGTTAAAGGAGTGGATTCAAGACTGAAAACACATAGTTTCCCTGGATATTAGCCCAAGGTACTAGAGTCTCAAGGTCTGTATAGTGCCTAGACATATAAGATTAGCTACGTGCCCTGTTTCCTGCAGTGGTTTAACTATCAGGCATTTTAGTGGCTAGTCTGTGCATCATTTTGTAATCCCCGGGAGTCATAACAAGGGATTTACTCTCCTGTTGTGGACTGCTTAACACTACCATATTAAACAGTATCTGGTAATCTTCTCAACGGTTTGGTTGTATGCCACCCCATTGTATGGATAAGTACTAATAGGACAGAACCTTTGTAAGCAACCTTGGTATGCAGCCTACTGTCTAAAATGGGACCTATCATCCAACAATACAATACCCTTGCATGACACAACATCACAGTAAATAAATTGGTTGCTTTCAGCGTGGATGGTACATGTGAGGTCATTGATTCACTGCCCTGTTTTACCATAGAAGCATAAGGTAGCATTACAATATGCAGTCAGCAACATCATAAGCTATTATTAGACTCATCGGAAGCTAATTCATGTGATGCTACTGGTGATTCTCACTAGGCATCATTGGTTACCCCATGAATTGCAAGTACAGGCTGCATGGATAATGGTATTCTTATAGGTATTGGAATAAGGTTAAGCACCAGTATGCCACTTAACATCAGTGTGTTATATCCAGCATTATTGGTAAAAGGCATTTGAGTTCTTAATTCAAGCCTAATGAAACAATAATGTGGCTTACAATTGACCTCAGTATCTCCTGCACAAAGCTCACAAGCCTACTATTTTTTCTGCACTTGTCCCTAATTGTTTCATAATTTAACATGCCTTATCAGTGGTTGCGTAGCTAGTATGAATAGACTAAATCTAGCATGGATACTGCTAGTCAAACAACCATATTTGGTGCATGTACTAGATAATTTACAGTGAGGTAAATATAGCCATAAGACCCCTGATATAATAAAAGCTTTTTCTATCAATGTGCTCACAAAATGTTTTCTGTGTTGGAATTTTTTTTTTTTAAAGGGACTCATTCTGTATATCTAGAATATAATACAATAAGATATTCACATCAATCGAGATCAGACCTTTAGATCAAGTAACCATTGAATGTGAGGAAGTCAATCCAATTATTATGATGAAAACCAGCTGACAAAATTTTCAAGATAATAAACTAAAATGAATATTGTTAGTGTTTTGTTTCTTCAGATTGCATTGATTCACTTAGATGACAGACTTATTGTAATGAAATCAAATCAACCACATTTGCAAAATCAGAAAAATAAATCACTTCCTTCTCTCTTAAATGGCAGATTGTAAACCAATTAGGCAGTATTCATTGTTATTGAATGGATGGGAAATAATTGCCTGGATATAATACAATAGGATCTTCATGTCAATTGAGATCAGACCTTTAGATCAAGTAACCATTGAATGTGAGGAAGTCAATCCAATTATTATGATGAAAACCAACTGACAAAATTTGCAAGATAATTAACTAAAATGAATATTATTAGTGTTTTGTTTCTTCAGATTGCATTGATTCACTTAGATGGTAGACTTATTGTAATGAAATCAAATTGACCACATTTGCAAAATCAGAAAAATAAATCATTTCCTTCTCTCTTAAATGGCAGATTATAAACCAATTATGCAGTATTCATTGTTATTGAATGGATGGGAAATAATTACATCTAGGCATTAATCTCAATCCATTTAAAATTTCTTCCCTTGATAGTGTACTGTCTGTAATCTCTTATTCTGGTTGATGAGTGGTAACAAGCTCAAGGCCGATATATCACAAAATTATTACCTCATTACATCAACCATTTGCTGTGTATGCTCAAAATCTTTGCCAGCAACGTCTTTTTTTTTTTACCCATTTAATGTCAGTGTATATTTGCTAGAATATACACTTCAAGATGGTGTTAAGATAGTGTTGTGTGTTAAATGCATTACTCATACAACATGGTGTCAAGATATATAATTAAGTGTTGTGTGTTGAATGTATTATTCATTTAAAATAAAATAAAATAAGTAGGGGTTGTTACAGATTCCATGGAAAGCACATTATAGTGATGAGTTGTTCTAAGATGAGTATGAGGTCTGGAAATACAACCCTATAAAGAGACCAGCAAAAGTCTGCCAAAGTCGGAATTTTGATGCTTGGATGTAAGATACATTCTATCAATTTTCTTACGATCTCATTTGGGATCAATGATTTTCTTTGGCAACATTCTTATAGACCTCAGCTAGAAGAAATGACTACTTAAATGCTTGGTTGAAAAGTCTTGTATCAAAGTTGTGATCCACTCCTTAGTCAGATCACAGGAAAGTATCAAAGGATAATTATGATGACTATTGAAGGAGCCACATCACCTACAATTTCAGTGATGAAACTCACAATATGATCTTCAATCATACAAAAATATTGATATGCCTTTTGATCTAGAAAATTCATCTTGATATTTCAAATGGCAACATCATAATTTGGGTTATGGCTCAAAGCAAGATAAGGTCAATGCTGAAAGTTGAAGTGTGAGATAACAAACCTGTGTGTTTCCTTGAAAATATTGCATTGTGTTTAGAAGCAGGATGTTGAAAAGCTCATGAAAGTATCGACGCCATTTGTTGTCATGAATATTACCTTGCTAAGTAAAGGACCTGGAAGATGCAATGCATTTGGCTATTGCTGGTGCCAAGGACATTTGAAGGATGGGACCTATTTTTGTTCAATCTTGAAAGTTAAGAATTCGAAATAAGGAAAAAGATCACTGCCAAAGCACATTGTGATGGAGCAAGTTCACCTTTTGACATAACAAACTTATTATGAAGAAAAAGGCCGAGTCCTCTTTTAAGTTTAGAGACAAAAGTACTCTCAAGAAAGATGAGTCATTTGCAAAACTGAATTATTACTAAAGGATGAGCTACTAGGATTGAAAAGGTCAAAATCAGTGTTCAGCTGAAAATACAGAGTTGCAAGAATATCCTTACTAGTACTGTTGAAGCAGTAACCAAGTATGCTATGGGTCTATCATATTTATCTCTTGACGAAGACATCTCATTGGAAGATCCATGATCTTGACTGATTCACTTAGTTTGATATCAAGATGAAATATCCTTTGATTGTTTTCCGAGGCATTGGGACTCTATGATTTTTTGGACATTTGGTTATGAAAAGGAAAATTGGCACATTACAAAGTCTGATTAGACTTGCAAGGGGTGTAAAATGTAACTAGGATTCATCCTAGAAGTCTTGAATGTAAAAATCCTAGGGTTTGTAGATAAAACCCTAGATCTAGATTAACATTTTTGCTAAAAGAAGAAACCCTAGCCTATGCGAGGAAGGAATGGCAGCATGTTGATGATGATGTTGATGATGAGGACAAGGATGATAAAATTGCAAGATGGATGCAAGAAGGCTATGATCAAGAGGGAGCTAACATTTCCTATGATCCTCAAAAGATAGATAACTTATATCTCTCTTCCTTGATTATTGTTGTTAGCTAGCCTCTTGTCTTTGTTTCTCTTTGCTGGGTTATAATCGTTCTTCCGTGACCTCCTAGTGAGGGTTCCAGGTACATGGCGAAGGTTGCCAAGACTCTAGCGGCAGATGGAAGAAGTGGAAGAACAAAGTAAAGCTTGTGACAAGAGGATATTCCCAGAATTGGTGATGTGTTGAAACTTGAGAGGTATTATAATAGATGTGATATGAGCCTAGAGGGAGGAGGCAGAGCGACAAATATGAAGTATACCTTGATTGAGTCAAAGGGAAGTCAGTGGAGATTTCCAAATAGATCTACACGATCTAGCATGTAGCAGATGGCAATGTTACTACAAAATCTAGTAGGCTTTGGAGAGGTACACCCCACAAGACTAAAAGCTAGACTAGGTGCTAACAATGGGGTGGAGGCCTAATGTCACCTCTGCCAAACCCTGCTCTTTACGAACTTTCATTGATGGGAGGAGTCCCAGTACGAGGGAGATCACTTAAAATGGATATGATAGGTATAAGGTACAAGGTGATCAAGCTACAACTCATTCAAAAGAGGGACTCAATAATGTTTAAGAGCTTCAAGGAAGCAAAACACTCTCTAAGAAAAGCCTTAGAAATCAAGGTTCAAGACCTAGGGTTTTGAGGTTTTTCAATGGTGATAGGTATTCACAAGGTCAAGAACAAAGAGAAAGGTTCCTTGCAAAGATAATAAGTTATTCTAAGGCTTTGAAACCCTTAAGAAAGTCCTCAAGTTGAGGGAGAAGAAACTAGGGTTTCCTTCCTAGGGAAAATTTGAGTGGGTACCCCACCAAAATGATAGGTCATGTATCCAAGACCCACCTCTTGATGTTTAGGTTCTCAAACCACCAAAAAGCCTCCTCCCTAAAATTTTGTTCCAAGCCCTCGTTTTTTTCTCTAGCCTCAAAAGGACCAAATTTAAGGAGATAAATTTATGGAGAAAATCAGGGAAAATTTTAGTCTCTTATATTCGTAGGTGGGCTAATAATCCATGCTTTTTCCAAAAAAAAAGATTCGTTAATTTCCATTTTTCTAAAAATTAATTCACTCAAATTTTACGGTATAAAATTATTTTACCCTTAAAAGTCACTATATTATATATTGTCTAATATATAAATAATTATAAATAATAAACATTTTTACAAAATTTCATCAAATATATTAAAATTTGGATATTAGAGACTAGTAAGATTCGCCAAGATTGCTAAACTTTAAGATAAACTTTCATCCTTAAAATTTTTCAAAGACTTGGACTAGTGCCTTGTCCTTTAGGCATATGGAGTCAAGGATGTGATAGATAAGCCAAATTTGTTGCTAAGGAGGCTGAAATTTCATGCCCTAGGTATCAAAATTCTGGCATTTACCCACTCAATAATAAATGGAGTTTGATGGAGAGTTATAAGAATTCCCCCACTAAGAACATTCATTACATGTTATACAATGAGTAGAATATGCAATTCTCAACTAGATAGTCTTTAAAATTTATTTTCAAGAAATTGGGGTGCAATCAAGCATAATCTAGAAGCAACAATTCAATACATTAGACAAATTCAAAATGATAATCTTCAACAATAGGCACTTACAAGATAACATGCAGTATATCCATCCATTCACCAAACAAATAGCTCCAAAGACAATTCAAAATAGCTTCCAAATATCAAAATGTATTCCAAGAACCTCTAATAGCCAAGAACGAACAATTGCGATTTCTCTTATCAGGTCCGAATTCTCTAAGTGGTGATGATGAGAGAGTGAAATCACCTCTCTCTTATCTATACATGTCTAATGATCTCTATTTTAGCCTAGGAGCCCCTCAAATTGTAAAATAATGGGCTTGATACTAGGTGAGGTTACAAGGAAACCTCATAGCCAATGCAAAACATGAAAATTAACCCACAAAAGCGTTGAGAAATCTATAGGGAAATGGATAAAATGATTTCTCTTTAGCTTGATAACCACTTGTGATATCTTTTTACTTTTTCTTACTTATTAGCTTCTTCTTGTATTATTATGTTATTCTTATCATCAAACAACTACCAAAAACAAGAAGATCAACAGTACACAAGAACAAAGGATATAGGCTGCAAGCCAGGGCCAAAACCTCTCCACTTGAGAGGAAAACCCACAAATCTCTTCTCTTCTTATAGATTCTACAATTGACTTATTTCAAAAGCTCTAGACTAAGACCAATACCTCTCCTAAACCAAGTCCAACCTTCTTGATGATGTGTGAAGAGAGAGAGAGAGAGAGAGAGAGAGAAATTACCCAAGCACTTGATCTTTATGCTTCTTCTTCCTTCGCTAGCCTCTTTCTTCTTCTCCTTCTTTTGCTTGATGAGAGAATGAATTGTCTCTAGGAGGTCGAGTTCCCTCCTATATATAGGCTTCCAAGGTGGACGAAATACCTCAATTGAGGCAGACTTCTTAGCTGGCAGGCCGACTTGGTCTTGGAGGCTATTTTGACACCTCTAAATACAAAAAAAATCTTTTTACAAGTTACAATGCGCCTGATGGGGTCTTCAACATATAACAATGACTTTTTTGACTTCTAGACCTAGGAAAAACCCTGGAAGCATTCAATGGTTGCTTGACCTCAAAAATAAAATACCTTGATCATGAAACCCATGCTTCAAAAATAACAATAATATTTTTTAAGTCGTTTTACAATATACAAGAATTAAAAGTACATTTCATATTTATGAAGATCGAACCTAGTTACACATTTTTCAACACTCCCTCTTAACTAGGGAGGTATTCATAAATGGTACATGGACATTCTCAATCTAAAGAGATCTCATAAGAAGAGTCGGATTGGTAACCCATTTGTTTAGCATCATATCATCTAGCATTGTCACAATACAAGGCTGATCCAGGTGGATATTGGTGGCTACTTGCCTATTCCACCTAGACCTCCAGTTGGTTTTCATCAGTTTCCTTGATTATAGCACAATTTACTATTTTTAGCATTTTTTCGGGTCCTGAACTTTCGGAGCTGTTTTGATCCTCTAAACGACATTTTTTTGAGGTCCGTAGCAGATCTGTAGCCGTGGGCATTGGCCTGTCACAAATCCTGTAGTACTCGAATAGATCTTTTTGACGAGGTATCGTATGCACCAAACATAGATCATATGACCAAGATACAACCTCGGGAAGTTGGGCATCTATGACCAAGTTACAACCTCGGGAAGTTGGCTGCCCAACTAACCCCAACGGGGATGAATAAAATCTTGGCGTTCCATCTTCTAGGGTTAGGTTTTTGGTTGTTTAGGGTTTTCCCTTGTTGTTCAATAATAAAAAGGCTCTTGAGTCTCATTGTAATATGGTTCAGAGGCATGTAGTTGCCACATCTCTTCTCAGAGATAAGCAACCATCGTCCGAGCTAGTTTATTTCCATTTTGCTTGTAAGCATTTTTAAGTTCTTTGATATTAATGAAATGAAGATTTTTTTTTGTTGCATCTCTATGTTTATGTTTATATCTTATTCTGATGCGTTCCTACATAAGTCCGAATTAATGGTATTAGAGTGGTTTGCTGCTTCTATGTTTTATTTATTTATTTCCCTAACGAGGTCAAGGTATAAGGAGTTAGGGCTCAAACTGGTTGAACCTTTGTAAGACCAACCTCACAAACCTTGACAACCTCGCATGGCGGAAGAAAAGAAAGACAAGGGAGTAGGAGATCCTTTCAAAATATTGCTTGAGGAAGCCCTCGAGCGACAAAGGAACACGATGATGGATAACTTTCACTAGATCCTTTGACTACCCATAGGCGACACATCTTCATCCAACAACCATGCTGGAGGTGTCACTCCCTTTAAGGTACAAGTCAACTTTGACATTCCCATATTTGAAGGCTAGATAGATGTAGATGTCATAGATAGATGGTTAAATTTGTTGGAAGGATATTTTAAGGTTCATGACTTTTCCAATTGGGAAAAGATTACTTTTGCACTCCTCAAAGCCTCCCCCCATGTTGAGGACCGGTGGGAAACCTACTGTGAACAGAAGGACGAGACGGAACCCTCACTTTTTTTCAGCCACACCCACTTGGAATTCTTTTTGAGACACCATCAAGGAACAATATTACCCTATCGGGAGCTATGAAGATAAATACATAAAGTGGACCATGCTACAGCAGGCAAGGGACCAAGACGTGTCGGAGTTCACAAATATTTTTAATAGCCTTCGCACGAAGTTGGGTATCAAGGATTCTGAGTGACATTTGGTACTCAAGTACCGTGGTTGTCTACACAAGTACATCCAGAATGATATGGAGTTCCTGGACATCTCGTTCAGCGCTGCCTATAGATACGCAGTCAAGATCAAGCATAAATTTAAACAAAAGAAGCGATACTTTGGATCTACGAACCCGAAGTAAGGGAAAGGCGCCCCCAAACTGTAGAACAAAGGAGAAAGCCAAGGCGGGGTGACCTAGGACGACCTGCCAAAGCTGCAAGCAAAGAACAACACCACAAAAACATAGGACACATGGAAATGGTGTGAATTCCATAAGAGTTGGGTCACCCTGCCAAAGCTGCAAGCAAAGAACACCACCACAAAGATATAGGACACATGGAAATGGTGTGACTTCCATAAGAGTTCCACTCACAACACAAGTAAGTGTTGAGCCAAGTAGTCACTGGTGGCTGAGGTGAAGGCTTTCGAATCAAATTCATGTTCCAACTCTGAGTTAGAACCCGACAAGGGGAATGACAAAGGGAAGTAGATTATTGATGCAGAGCCTAGTGTCACTGTTGCCACCACCAAGATCCAGAAGATTGAGCCCGAAGATTTAGAGGAGGGGGAATGACTCTTCCACTCACAGATGTGGGTGAAGGGTTCTTCGCCGCAGTTCATGGTCGACAACAAAAGCCAAAAGAACCTCATTTTAGCAGAGGTCATGAAGCGGTTGGGCCTACCGACCACACCACACTTGTAGTCGTACACCATTGGGTGGCTTCACCAAGGACGAAATCTCCGCGTCGGCCAACAGTGTTGCCTTTCCTACAACAGCAAGCCCTTCACAAATGAGGTACTAGTAATGTTGCTCCTCTTGAAGTTTGTGATGTATTATTAGGCCAACCATACTTCTGGAAGTGTCATGTTGTGTATGAGTCTATGCCTCGCACTCTTTTTATTTCTTTGGGCAATAAGTTATGCAAGATACCAGAGGTAACATCGCCTACCACCATCTCTTTGATCCTTGCGAAGCAATGCAGTAAGATCATTTCCCAGAACAGGTAATGTCTTCCTTATGATTTTCCCTCAGGGCAAGAAGACGACCATGGCCACATCCACAGCCTCCAGACAGGGCTCCTCCACACAACAACAGCAGATGGACAAGGTCGTAGAGGAGTACAGGGACATCTTCACCTCACCCACAGGGGTACCCTGCATTGTCAGGTCAAGAACTCCATCGATCTGACCCCAGGCATGTTGCTACCCAACGAACCGAACTACCGACACTCTATTCTAGAGAACGATGAAATTAAGAGGCAGATTCAGTAGGTGTTGCAGAAAGGGCACATTAGGCCAAGTTCACCACCCTGTGGGAGCTCAATCGTGTTTGTACAGAAGAAAGATGACACCTGGAGACTTTGAATTGACAATCAAGCGCTGAATAAGATCAATGTCCAGAATAGGAATCCAATCCCATGAATTGATGACCTTCTAGACCAACTCAAGGGGCCAAATATTTCAACAAGATTGATTTGAAGTTTGGTTATCACTAGGTGCCAATTGAACCCTCCGATGTGTGGAAGGCTACCTTCAAATCCAAGGAGGGCCTTTTCGAATGGCTGGTCATGCCTTTTGGGTTGACGAATGCCCTCGCAACCTTCATGAGGCTAATGACGACATTTTGCGATCCTTCACCAACTCATTTGTGGTAGTGTATTTGGACATTTCGGAGTAGAAAAAACAGTGGCAGTGTTGCATAAGTATTTTTATTGGCCGAACCTTCGACAGGATGTCGGGAAGTACATCAGATCCTGCACTGCCTATGCCATTGCCAAACCATCAAGAAGCAAGGCCTATATACTCCTCTCCCTACTCCTAGTCGGCCTTGGGAATCCATCTCCATGTATTACATGTCAGGCCTTCCTTCTACTAAGTATGGAAATGATTGCGTTTTTGTGGTCATCGACATATTCCCTAAGATGGACATTTTGGTGGCCTACAAGAAGAGTATCACAGTAGAAGCCACTGCCAAACTCTTCTTTGAACGAGTATGGGTACACTTTGGGATCCCACAGTCCATTATCTCAGATCAGGATAGTCGGTTCCTAAGTGCATTCTAGTCAAACGTCTGGTTGTTGTTGGATACCAAGCTCACTAAGTCCACGACTTTCCACCCCCAAACTGATGGCCAAAAAGAGGTCGCCAACATAATGATTGTGCACATTTTGAGCATGTACAACTCGAAGCACCCACACACATGGGATGAGAGCCTTCCCTATGTCAGACAGCTAAAATAGAGCTCTCCTAAACTCAACTGACCACAACCCCTTTTAGGTGGGATTGGGAGTCCAACCGCTATGTCCGATTGATGTTGCCATACCATTTGCAACTACTTAGGCAGATTCGGCTCATGTCTAGTTTGAAGTTGGCAGGGCTAACAACTTCATTGAGTGCATTCAACACATTTGCCAGTAGGTCCATGACATATTGGACATAGCAAATGCTAAGTATAAACAACGTCATCATCAACATCGAGTACCACACAAGTTCCAAGTGGGCGACAAAGTTTGGTTACATTTGCAAAAAGAGCACCTGGTTGGGCCCCACTGCAAGATTCGCCTGCTCTGATATGGGACTTACACCGTCACTAAGGTTGTAGGGGATAATGCTTTCTAGCTCAACATTCCAACGTTCCTTGGCTTGCACCCAATATTCAATGTGGACCCATTACGACCATACTTTCCCCCATTGTTGGACACATTAGACATTGTTGAGGAGCAAACACCAACAGAGATCAACCCAAGCTGCATTGAATAGGCTACAACTGATAGGATCATGGACACACAAATTAAGAAAACTCACCAACAAAGGATCCAGCTATATCGAGTTGTAAAGCAAGCCAACTCCTTCACTAGGGCAAGTGGCTCATCAGGGACCAGGTTCAACAGAAATTTCGTCACCTCATGGAGGCTCTGCATGCAATGGGGACCATTGCTTCGTAAGGGGGGAGGACTGATCTAGGCGGATATTGGTGGTCACCCACCTATTCCACCTAGATCTCAAGTCAGTTTCATCAGTTTCCTTGATTATAGCACAATTAAATATTTTAAGCAGTTCTTTGGGTCTTGAACTTCCAGAGCTGTTTTGACCCCCTAAAACGACGTTTTTTTGAGGTCTGCAACATGCCTGTAGTCGTAGGAAGGGCCTACCACAAATCTTGTAGCACTCGGATAGATATTTCTAACGAGGTATCGTACACGCCAAACAGAGATCATATGACCAAGTTACGACCCTGAGAAGTTGGTTTCCATAAACTCTTGGTGTTCCATCTCCCAGGGTTATGTTTGGTTGTTTAGGGTTTCCCATTGTTATTCAATAATAAAAAGGCTCTTGAGCTTCATTGAATATAGTTCAGAGGCATGTAGCTGCCACGTCTCTTCCTAGAGATAAGTTACCATCACCCCAGCTAATTTATTTCCATTATGCTTGTAAGCATCTTTCAGTTCTTTGATATTAATGAAATGAAGATTTATTTCTACTGCATCTCTGTGTTTATGTTTATATCTATATTTTGTTGCATTTCTGCACAAGTCCAAATCAAAGGCCTTGACCAACAACTCTATCTCTCCACAAGATCAGAGCACAATGCTGGCGAGAACAATGACTTATAGACACTACCATCATTCTCTCAAGGCACACACCAGAGTATGTCCTTCCAGGACTATTCTTATCTTGGATTTCCAGTCCTTAAAGAATATCGGTCCTCTACGACTACTCTTATCTTGGATGCCCTACCTCATCCTCAATGAGTATCAGATGCCAGATGCTTACCCAATCCTCCATTTTTTCTTCCCAAAGTGAAGACAAGAATGATGTGTCTATCTTTCCCTCTCAACCAGGGAGGATACGTTAACCAGTCCTAGATTGTCTCTCAAATATGCAAGCTTCTTGTTAGGAAGAAATTTTGTCAGGATGTCAGCTACCTGGTCGTCAGTGGAGATATACTGTAGCTACAACACTCCATCTTACACCAACTTTCGAATGTAGTGATATTTGTTATTTATGTGCTTTGTCTTTCCATTAAATACTTGGTTTTCAGACAACCTTATACAGCTGGTATTGTCACAATGTATCGTTGTAAGGCCCATTGGTCCTTCAAACAAATTGGACAACAACTTCTTAAACTAGACAACTTCTCTGCTCACTTCACAAGCTGCAATATATTCAACCTCATCACTACTCAAAGCAACCGATTCTTGCCTTTTGCTCATGCAAGAGACCATGAAGGATCCCAAACTAAAACATCCTCCAGTAGTGCTTCTTCCATCATGCTCACTCTCTTCCTAGTCGGAATTTGTATATCCAATCAAGTGGACAACATTCCTCTTGTCATTATTCAGGCAGTAGTGGATTATTCCTTGCAGATATCTCAGTATATGATTGTTTGCGATCCAATGATCATGCTTGGACTCTACCTGGAACTGTATGAGAACATTCACTGCAAAACATATGTTTGGTCGAGTATTCCACAGGTACATCAGTGATCCAATCAATTGTCTATGCTTGGTCGGATCCACAGGGCTTGACTCGAAAATTCTTGGCCTCTTCAAGTTTGTGATCATGGAAGTAGTCATAGGTTTGCAATCCATCATGTCAAACCTCTTCAACATCTTGATCACATACTTTCTTTGACCTAGATAAATCTCATCAGGTCCCTACCAAACTTTGAGTCCCAAATAATAGTGCATCAACACTAAATCCTTCTTGTCGAACTCTGCTGCTAGTTGCTTCTTACACTGTTGGATATGACCTTCCACACCTGTCATGAGAAGATCATCCACATATAGAACAATGATTACAAGCTCATCCTTCACAACCTTGATGTATAGATTCGGATCAGCAGATCTCTTTGAGAAGCCCAATTTCTCTATCTTTGACTTCAAATTCCAAGGGTTGCTTTATATAGAATTCTTCATCAATAGTGCCATTCAGGAATGCGGTTTTGACATCCATTTTATGGGTGTTCCATCCCATCGATGCTGTTAAAGAGACTAATGAATGTATAGTTGTATACCTTGCTGTAGGTGCAAATGTCTCTTCATAGTTGATGCCTTTCTGTTGAGAGAAGCCCCTAGCCACAAATCTTGCCCTATACTTGTCAATACTTCCATCTGCTGCATGTTTAATCTTATTGAGCCACTTGGAAGTTACCACAAATTTGCCTTCGGGTCTAGGTACGATCTCACAAACTCCATTTTTCGTTATGGATTGGTATTCTTCATTCATGGCTCTTTCCATTCCTGATGTTTGACAACCTCTTCAAAGGTGGATGGTTCAAATTCTATTAACTTCGTCATGTAGGCTGCATACCCTAAATATCTTTTGGGCTTATTACTTTCCATGAATGTGCCTTTGGTTGCTCCATGCCCCTCTGCATCTAAAAGAGTACATTTCAACCATAGTTTTAAAAACCAGAACCAGTGACCGGACTGGTCCACCTAATAAACCGGGTTTCAAACCAGAGCTGGTCAAACTGAGACTGGTCAGATCTCAATGAACCAGTTTAAAAAAAAAATACATGAAATAATCAATTTTTAATGAAAAAAACTATTTTTAAGATTTTAAACCATGATTCCAAACCAATAGAGACAAAATATGCAAATTTTGCTAATCTATATACCATGTAAAGGTGCATATGTCAAAATGGCACCAAGTGCAATACATATCATCGACAAAATACATAAGCAATGAGGCTCTAAATGGCCTATAAAGTCCAAAAACAATGCTGCAAGCTATGGGGCAATTGGCCTACTACAAGACTACAAGTCTACTAGTGTATATCAGTGATCAACATGATCATTCCTCATCATGATCAAATTCATCACCACTACTAGACACAAGATCATCAACAGGAGCTACATAAACATCATCTGAATCAGAGTCTGAGGAGCTACATAGACATGAAATAGAAAGTAGATATTTTTGCAAACCTGGAACAAATAGGATGTTGTTGAGATGAATGGTTCCTCCATTCTCTAGCTCTAGTGAGGTTGATCCAATTCCTCTTACAGGATAGCTCTTCTTGTCACCAAGCTCAACGGAGTAAGAAAATTTTCCTCTTGATAAGGTCTTTGTTGCTTGTGCTCTCCAATGATATGCCTTGATGCTCCACTGTCGATTATCCAAATGTTCTCATCTTCAAATGTGCCAGTAAGAGTTGAGAATGGTCCTTCGTCCTTTGTAGATGTCTTGGTCATATCATTCTTGAAAAATAGGAGATTCCACAATGCCTTGATGCCCTTCTTGAGATGACTTTCTACCATCGAACACTTCTTTAGAAACTTCTTCAAGGGAGT
>APFE031265982.1:3010-32055 GCA_000404065.3 Pinus taeda
AACGACTGTCATTATGGTTCCACTCACATATTCTTCTAATGATATTTGAGTTATATCCTGCTTGACTGATATATAATTACATGATATTGGATTTTACGCTTGTGTCGGATTGTTCTTTGTTTGTGCAGGTGTCCATACGTGGAGCGTAAGGATAGTGACCGGCCAAAGCTAAAGAACAGGAGCGACGTTTCTTCCATGACAAATAGCGTTGGATTCTAGGTAGATCTTTCTGATCAACCTTTAAATTATGCAATTAGGAACTTGCGTGCAGCGTGTATGATTGTTGCTAGACCCCTGTCGGACTAGTGGGATCGCCTCTGTCCGCAGAGGGGATTTACCTACCTCAACACTATATATAGGAGACCCAGTCCCAATGCCCCATGCAGTTGGAAGAGGGCACAGGAGGATAAACCAGGCTGCTAGAAAGTTATGCGATAGAACCTTCGCATAACTGCAAAAATCGCATCTGCATCCTTGGGGATTTGCTGCCATGGAGGAAAGATGGAAAGCGAACATTGAAGGTACTGTTGATGATATGATGACACATTTAAAGCACTACAAAGCAAGAAGTGGGCAATTAAGGCAAAGGAATAACTGCCAAAGTCACATTTAGAATTACCGCAAGGACAAGTAGCCACTTTTGAATGTCAAACCATATATAATCAGAATCAGGGATGTGCCACCACGTCTTATTGCTCTACAAGAAAATTTCCCTGCATCAACAGCATGATGAGTGATGAGCAATTCAAAAATAGTCCATGGTTTCAGGAATCGCCCAAGTATTACCAAGACGTAATCCTAAAGGCACAAGATCCTACCGTCGATAAGTCGTAGACAACCATGCCATAGGACACTGAGCTTCCCAAATCTCCCCAGACGCTGCGAACCAAGAAGGATCCGTAGAGCCCAGACCTAGTAAGAAGATTGCCCTCGCACCCGCAATCTAGAAAATTCACGATGGAGGAGAAGGCTAAAATGGTTATAATTGAAAGCGAGGAATAACATGAGGGTCCTCCCACATACGTTGAAGAAGTCCTCCTTGAAGAAGATCCCATATGACCAGTATGGCGACCCAAGTGTGTGTCGGCAAGCAAAGGGAAGGCCAAAGTACCTGCAAATCTGGATGAAGTCGACTCTGTAATCATCACCTCGTCGCTGGCAATGAAGTTCAAGGACTGGGACATTGTAGATATGGTAAAATTTCCCCATCTTGCGACGGATGAACTAATGGACCAGAGGATAGAAGGGAGGATGAAAACCCTACAGCTGAAGGAGTGGCTACAAGAGGTGGGCAAAGTTGAATTTCTTTGTATCTTGTTGATTCCTCAATTTTTTCAGCCCCCTATCACCATGTTGGTCATTAAGAAGTTGCTCTGTCTAGTTCATGAGGATATATTATGGGTGGGTAAACTCGTATGTATCACAACGGAACTTGTTCATCAGGTTTCACACCTCCCTTATGATGGGAGAGACCCTTGGGAGATTACTGATAAAGGTAATGATGTCGAAATGATAGAACGACTAAAAAATAAATATCAACTCGCCAAGGGATAGTGAGGGTATATCAATGATAGTATCTCAGACAACGTAATCCACATTGCCACCCAATTGCTGGCAAGGAAAGTCATGAGGAAATGCCACAACACTGATGTCCACACTGTAGTTATTGCTCTTGCTAAGGAATGCGTAGCCAACGTATGGTTTAATTGGTCACAGTTCCTTTGTGAAGAGTTTCAAACTAATTGCCGCGACATGCAGGAGGAAGGCAAGACATTCCATTATGCATGGCTGCTCCTGTCCATCATGCTGGTCGCTACTGACTTACCCGAGGAAAGCCAGTTTCCAGTCTTGGATCCAGAATGGCCCGAAGCTGCTCGATATGCTTCCCTTTGGGCGACAAGGGACGCGGGACAAATTCACAATATCAAAATCTTTTAGGCATTGATGGATGTGACTATGCATCAGTGGATTAATCAGTTACCCCACTTAACTAATGAGATTTATGAAAGCATGAAGCACATTGCCAAATTTAAAGTAGACATGCATCATGTCTACGTTAGGGTGCGAAAGGACCTGGCCCAGGCATGGACCTCACTCCAGTTTATTGCCATTAATGACGTTATTGACGAGATTGTGGATATTTGGGTAGCAACCTGGCATGGTCCTTGGCAGAAGAACGTGATGGGGCCACCATTCAAAAACAAAAGGAGGAATCCAAGTGCGCTGCACAAAAAAGGCATAATGTACAATATGCCACGCAAGTTCAAGTATCTATGGAGGCGGCACTCATAGCACCAGGCAAGACACAACCAGGCGGAGAGACATCGACAAACAACAAAGGCAGTCAGAAGGAAACCACTCAGCCAGCTGGGATAGACACTCCATCCGCTACCACGGGGGTCCCTTTAAAGCACTTAGTGACACCAGAGTGGTCGAAGCCACAAAAGAAGGAAAAGGCATATAATATAGACAACAAGGTGACCACCCTATTCGAGGGTGAGCTCATTGACATCGAAAATACCGTTCCCGAGGCCACACATGATGTAGTTGATGAAGCCATGACTGAGCAATAGATTGTGTTGGGGTAGCTCCGTATGTAGCTACAAAAGTTAGGAATCCACGTCATGACCACAAGTGAAAGTACTGCTACAAGGGGTTCCGGTATGTCAGCTATGGAACCATTACTAAAGACCCAAGTCGCCTATTCGGTTGCAATCCCAGCAGGCACGTTGATCATCAACAACGCAGAGGACTGAGCTATGTTGGGACGACTTATAGGACTAAACATAGCTAGATTACCATGCGAAAGCTTGCAACAACTCCAAGATAATGCCACGATAGAGCTCCACACCCAGGAAGGCCGTATCGAACAAATCCTCCAAGAGCAGAAAATAAATCTCGAACAGTTGCGCCTGCAATGGGATGAAGCCCTCACACAGAACCATCAAGTGCGGTAGATTGTCGTGGAAGCTTTCCTAAGTTCCCCTAAGCTAGAGATTAAGGCTGATCTCCCTATTGAAACCCAAATTCAAAAGATGGCTAGTGGGTTTTGTAACAACAAGGAGGAGGCTGCGCGGATCCATTAGGAGTTCAGTGTATAGATTGCAGAGTTGAAATTACAGGCTCAGCTGACGACATCCCCTGAGATCATGGAGCATCATAAGAACATCATCACTGTCACCCACTCTATGCTTAAAAGGACAATAAAGGAATGTACAGACTTGTTCACATAGTCGATTTTCATGCTCACGACCCTTCATGAGGATCCAACCCTTCAGCACTTGGAAACCAAACCTCGGGAGCTTGAGGAAGCCTATGATAGGATCAAAGGAATTGTGTCGACTGTCGTTATTACGCAGTTCCTAGCCAAGATAAGGGAGGCCCGGGACATAAGGATCCAACTTGACACAGCCCGACAGAAGGAAGTTGTGATTAAAGCTCATCTCCAGCCATGGCTGGATGAGGCATTTGTAGTTTCAACTACCATAGAGTGCATTGTAGCTCATATGAAAAGCGAGTACGCCACCATTGAGACAACGCCGCTGGAGACTGAGTTGACAACCACACACATTGAACTGATGCAATGGATGACAGGAGAGTTTGTTGTTGGAACAAGTGAAGCACAGAGGATGCTAACCGCCCTAGGTAAGAAGATTACTACACCAGCCGGGTGACTCGGGACAAGTCACGATGATTGTGTTGGGGGACTATTGGGTAGCGAAAGCCTCACGCAACGGTTAGAGGGTGCGAAGACGGGACATTTTGGGAAATGTTAGGGTAAAGACTCTGCTGAAAGCATGGATCACGAATTATAATAGGTTGAGTCAAAGGGTAGTTATGTAAAGAAATGTAAATGGAGTTGGCCCGTGGAGGGATTGCGAGCCAAGGAAGGGTATAAATAGAGTGAGGCTCTATGGGTAGAGATAGTAGAGTTTTGGATAGTCATTCTGCAATATGGAATGTAATGGGTTTTTGAAGATAGTCTGAAAGCGCCTGTAAGTCCGAGTCAAGGGTTGGGGTAGTAGGTAGAGGCTCTACAGCTGTGTGCACAGAGGGCTAGAAAGTTCGTAGCTATGTGTGCAGACCCCTACAGTTGAGTGCACATGGCCGATCTGGATGTATTAAGGATAAAATGGAAATAAATATAAGTTCTAAAATTTTGCATTTCTTCTGAGCTGTTATAATCTCTATTTAATTTAATTTGCTTACGGTTTGAAGGAATGTAAATCTAGGTTCATTTTAATGCACAAATCAGTTGTGTTGGTTAAATGTTTACTTAAAGACCCTGTTAATTTGTAACCACATCCTCCAATAGAAGAGCGCACTAATAAGAAATATAGACTTAAGTTGTATCTGTACGAATACCGAGTAGTGCAGAATTGTAAACCCATGCGCGAAGCCTCCATACCACATCAAGACATCCCCAGGGTGCAGAAACCTGGTTCCAGCACCCTCCCCTTACCTTGGCTGAGACTTTAGTCTGCGCTCCATGGGCTGTTGCCGAAAGGGCCGGTAGTTACGGGATTTGTTTGTATAAATAACTCTTCCGAACCTAGGTCGGGCCCATATAAGCCAAAATCTTTATTTAATATATATATAATTTTTTCATCTCATATGAATTATTTAATTTGAATATTTTAATTAATATATTATTGCATAATGTCTTTGAACATGGTTTCAATTAGACTTTGAATTTTCCATTGTATTTCCTATTAATATAATTTACTAGATATGAAAATCTTTTAAAAACTAAATTAAAAACAAAACAAAAACAAAAGCCAAAAAAAATCCGATTAAAATAAAAACATTTATAAAAAATAAATATAATATTTCTATAATTTATGTAACAAATTTTATTTTAAATTTTCAACTATCTTTTTTTAAGTGAATTTTTTTTTGTAAGCCTCATGGTACCTTTCTATTAATTTTTAGAAACAAAGCAGGTTACATGCATATTTTTGAGAGTTAGGTGGCCTCAACTTGCCCAGAGGGAAACCAGGTATGTTGGCCACGTAGATGCAAAATATGCCATCCAGAAGAAAAAATAATAAGTCTCTCTAGCCATGCTACATAAACTTGAGAGTATTTATACTTCCTATTTTGTAAATAATTATAAATATAAATGACAATAAGTCTAAAAATATAGGATTGAATCATTCAAAATGTAAAAACACAGGTGCACTATCACTACTCATCATCAGTGGAATCCATCAGAGCAGGGTCCTTCTTAGTGGAACCTCGCAGCGCCATGTAGGGTATGCAAGGGATGTGTTGCTCAATTCAGCTAAACCAACCACTCTGTTGTTGTAGTTGGAATGACAATTTTTGCAATTCTTTGGTTTAATCCAATTTCCCAACTAGGGCTACATGCATGTTAGGAGGAAAGTCTTCGAGATCTTTCACCAAAATGATCTTCATCATCTAGAACAGGCATACTCTCTTCTTGTATTCTTTTACTCTACCATGAGTATGACATGGAGCCGGGGCCACTGCTTTCCACTCATCCATCTCCAAATCAAATTCTTCCACGACTTAGAAAATTTCATCTTCCCATTCTTCAATCCACTACATAACTGGGTCGGAGTTGCTGGTATGGTGAACTTGGGTCACTTCTTCAATTATGTGGGAGGACGACTTGTGCCCTCGACCCGCTTCAACCACCCCACTCAAAGAGTTGGGTTGGCTTCCCAATGGCAAGGTTACCTTTCTCTCCTTCCCCCGTCCTCGGCTTCCACCGCCATTTTTGTTTGTACCCTTTTCTCAAGCGATTTTATTGTCGCTTCTTGTCAAATATTGTTCTTTTCCTACCATCGTATTTCCACTAGCCCAAGGTTGTAGTTTGGGTGCTCAACGCTACCAAAGGTTGCACACACACTACAGACCTTCTTTAAATTCAAACAAAACCATCCAAGTAAGGAAACCACTCCACTTATTGTGACTAATTGGATGCCAGCACATGATTACAGTGCCACGTTTTGTGATTCCCTTGCTTTGCCCAGTGCAGAGCCTGAGCGAACTGGTCGCGTAAACAATTTCCAGGTTCTCGATATTATAGCAACACTTTACATTGGTAATTAGCTTCACCAACCAATCATAGTAACATGAATTGAAAGGGGATTCAAGCAAGTCACAAAACTAATCCCATAGCCTACCAAACCCCTTCTTATAGGACCCTTTATATAATGCTTGGGTTATGGGAATCAAAACCAATACATAATGAGTGGCTTCAATTGGTCGGCATCAATACATACCCAACACCAAAACCAAAGTTGATTTCCATCCAAACAAAGGTTCCCAACCCAAGCTATTTGAGTTCAAAGGATCAGAATGACCCATAAACTAGCCAACAAGGCTTCTCCACCTTCACCCCTATTAAACACACATGTAGCAGCAACAAAATATTAAAGATAAGCAAGAGAGTTCATCTATTATTTGTCAATGATATACATTTATAGTACATTCGTGTGACCATTGGGTTCCACATCCCAAGGTCTCTTGGACTCTCATGGCTATTCACATTCTACACCAACCCATAGAGGATTAGGTGTCCAACATTCCCCCACTTAATCTGAAGGGTTATGTATGAGTCTAAGAAAAGAGTTGTAATACAAAATGTGCACAAATGCATGGAAGCACTAGGTTGAATGTGCTCTCTAAAACGTCAGTATAAAGGGCGATGGTTTAGGGATGACCACCAACACTAGAACGCTTAGTGCAGTTCCGAGAACTCTTCCAAGTCCGGCATGAAGCTCAAGTCTTCTGTTAGAGGAAGTTCTCCTGATGTTTTGAAGAGGGAAACCTTCAACCATGAAAGGGAGGTCTCACCACGCATAAAAGGGAGAACCTCAACTTGAAAAGGGAGGTCTCAATCTGTGATGGTTTAAGGATTACCACCAACTATGGAATGCTTAATGCAGTTCCTAGAACTCTTCCAAAACTGCCAAGAAGCTGAAGTCTTCTGCTAGAGGAAGTGCCCCCAACTCTTTGAAGAGGTATCACCGACTGAAGGCATGCTTAGGGGCATCTTTGTCTATGGATACAACTTTGAATCTAGTATGGGAGGTTGTGGCTCAGGCTCGCTTGATGTGACTATGAAGCTTGTATATGACCATCACGTCCCCCCTATCAGATACAAGGTGAGATGATGGAGAAAATTCAAGTGCAAGACTATTCAATACTCTAGAACAAGTTTTGACATGTGACTGGAATATCTTCTTGGCTGTTGATGCCCATTGCCAAGAAGTGATCCATCCACGGTGAATCTTTGTTCTTGCAATGGGTTTGTTTCTTAAGCATCTCTTTGAATAATGACTAGTTCTATGACAGTGCTTACATGGATGAAGATCAAAATAGTGATCTTTCAGATGGCCAACTCGGTCACAGTGTTGGCATTTCACAATCTGTTGTTGTTGCTATTGAAGAGGTGTAGAATCTGGAAAAGCTGAAGGTGAACTATCATGAAAGAATCCAACACTCTAAATATGGATGGGCTTTGAGTAATATGTAATATGAAAGTAAATTTCCTTATCATATCCAAGACCTATTCTATGCTTGTTACTGACAAGCTTTTCCCAAGGTCTGATAATGGCTTTGGGAAGTGCAAACTAAACTTTTGCATCTGCATGTAACTTTACTACTTTATTTGGCACTAGATTTGAATCAATTGTGACATTATTGTCTTGTTGTTTACGGGAGCTTGTTTTAATATTTTGAACAAAAACAGGTTCAGAATGATGAATCCACTGTTGTAATTCTTTCTGTTGTAGTTGAGATTTAAGTTGCAAAAAAGCAATGTTTTCTTGTGCATGTTGTAAAGATGTTCCAATATATCTAAGAGTGTCTTCACTAAGTTTCATTGTGCTTCCACTAGTAGATAAGATTAGAATGCTTAATAACTCTAATCATCCATGAATTTTCTCCATTATTCAAACAATCAAATCAATAGATGACCAAAAATGCGATTTTAGAAACAATAATGGTTTTAGAAAATTAATTTTCCGAATTTTCAACACGAATTAATTTGCACTAATGTCTACTCATGTTCTCACTTCACAATGTCTTGTGCCTCACTTTCTACACAGCAAGCCCAATATTTTTGCCTTAACAGAATGTCCAGCTTGACATGTTTGCAGCCCATAGGCTCTTGTTTTCTAGTAATAATAAGACCCCAACAGAAATTATATTAGCTTCTATATTTCATTGACCATACACCATATAGCACTAAGACCCCTACACAATAGCCTTAAATGCAATCAAGCCTCTCCCACAACAAAATGACTTGATTTGATCAATGTGCTCATTACCTCCAATGTAGCATGCTCGAATCCCCTCCAAATACTTTTTAATCAAATGAATTCCTAGATTTTTAATGATTGCTTAGCTTAATGTCCTTCCATTATCTCTATTATTTTTCCTTTTCTATGATATCCCATAAATTAGGATCGACAAACGACGGGAGCTGGTTTCCCCAGCATCTAACTACAACTTTACAACTTTATGACCATGGACTGGGGTTGTGAAATGCATTGGAAAGTAGCGACGATTATATATTTATAGAGGGGAAGCAATATCAGAAGAAGAATTATGTTTGAATAACAAGACAGAGAACATGATGAACAATGTCATAGGTAAACAACGTAGACAATGTATAGCGGGTCTGAGGCCCACGTAATGGGCCAGCGTATATGATAGCATAATGGGAGAGCCGAACTATGGGAGCGGATGGCATTCAACATTGAATTGGTGGTTTGAGGGCGCGCATTGTGTACTTGAATCAAGAGGGAGTGGTATGGATACAGACGACATCATCAAATCTAAATTTATGATAGAATGGGCTTACTCAAATATTTCTTCTGTTACTTTAGAGCTGATTGTTAAAAAACTTGAAGTTTCCCATTACTATGCTAGTGTCACAAGCTCTCCGAAAGCCACAACGGTTATTGGAGCATCTGCAACATGGAATGAGAAACCGAAGGTCTGCGTATTAGAGAGAATGAAGATCTATGTATTGGAGAGGCCGGAGGTCTAGTAATGGAATGCTTGCAAATGGTGATGGTAAACACTCCCTCCTCAGCATTGTGCTGCTGGCACTTCCAATCCAATCTATTAACAAACATAGATGCTGATCACATGCTCCTATGAATTCCAAGCTAATCTATCAACAAATTCAGATAATGAATGATAGACATATCATAGCAAAGTGACCATGAGGTTGACCATGCAACAACGCTATTGGAGCGGGACTATGTATGGGAGTGAATTCAAGTTCTGTATGTTGTATGAGCAATGGTTGCAGTGATACCACAACGAACAATGAAAATGTAATAGCGTGTATGCAGAGAGAGCTTTCAAATTACAACGAGTGGTGGTATTGTGTTGATTAGAAGGTAGAGGTAGAGTGGCTTCAAGCGGGCTGCTTGGGCTAGAAGTAGGGACTCTTTGGTATTCCTTTGTCGATTCGGCTGCTGATCACAAACAACAACTGCAACTATATCTCAGGGATCTGGAACTGGAATAATATTCTTCGCTGACACATATGTTGAATGGCCAGCCAGAGCTTGAATAATTTTAATGGTCTTTGCACCAGCTAAATCTTGCCCCTGTTGATGAAGGAAAATGAGTCAGCAACCTCCATTTTTGAAGAACTGATAATGACATTTGTGAATTCTTCCATCCCTGGTTTAGCCATGGAAATATCTGTAGCCACTATGTCCCATAATCAAACTTATGGTGAAGGGAAACGTTGAGGCATTATTGAAGGGACGTAGTCCTTCAATTCCACAAAACACAGAAAAATGAGTGATACCTTGGGAAGGCATAACTTCTTAGGATTGTACACTCACAACCTATTCCAAATGAATAGTCCAATTACAAGCAAAGAATCAATTCAGAAATGGACATGTGCGTAGTTAAACAAATACTGGATTTTAAGAATCTGTCATAGAAATGATAAGAACTCTCCATTATTCATCAAGGATAGAGCAAGAAATATTCCTCTCTACAGTCATAAGAATAGGTCTGCGCAGTACAAAGGAATGGCGGAACTGGGGGACATTACCTCTGTCAGAGCCCACAAGGAGGAGAGTAGTTACTAGGATTTCATCACTGACAAGGGAGTGTTTACTCCGATTTACTGTGATTTCGCTGAAAGAGAGGAGTGTTTGTTGGTTTGATGGGTGAAATGATGGTACCACATTAGCATTAATAATTCTTCTAATTCATGGGTAAAGCTGAGTAGGCAGGTTTATTGGATGGAAACTTATAGGTAGAGAAAGGACTCAAATATGAGTAGGGCAGGAGATCATCCGCTCTGATACCATGTTAAACACACACATGGCAGCAACAAAATATTGAAGATAAGCAAGAGAGTTCATCTATTATTTGATAATGATATACATTTATAGTACATTCGTGTGACCGTTGGGTTCCACATCCCAAGGTCTCTCGGACTCTCATGGCTGTTCACATTCTACACCAACCCATAGACGATTAGGTGTCCAACAGCCCCTCTACCCCTAGAGGGTGTATCTAGACTTCCATGAACCCTTGGCTCCCTCTATGCAGAGGTAGTTTGGATCCACCCGCAATTCTCCATAGGCCCAACCCCGTTTCATCTCTTCTATGCCCTCGTGAAGGGAATTTTGACATTCATAACTCTCTACCACCATGACCTTGCATGCACCCATGCAATACAAACATATCTCATACTCTACACACACTGGGATGAGTAGAACAATGGAAAAAAAACATGACCTGGAAGCTAATGAGGCCATGCCTTTGGCACTTCTAGTGTCCGTCACCCCATAGCCTAGACACATTTAACTCCCTAACCCAAGGTTGAATAAACTACTCCATTCTAACAAAAATTGTTAAATTAAGGCCGATAAAATACTAGGAATCACTGCCAATAATTGAAGACATCGACGATCTCCCACTATCTAGAATTCCCCTTGCACAGTAGTTCCACAGGAGCGTGAGCACTCAAGCTGCCATCCTCAACAATCTGAACATAATGTTTCCCACTCAAAATGTCCTTAAACTTCTACCATCTTTAAGCATTAAACATCGCATGCTTACTGCCACCACTCGAAGTGTTGGTTGCATGCAGAGAGTGGTCGTGACGATCTTTAAGATCTGCATTAAT
Source organism: Pinus taeda (assembly GCA_000404065.3). Taxonomy (NCBI): domain Eukaryota; kingdom Viridiplantae; phylum Streptophyta; class Pinopsida; order Pinales; family Pinaceae; genus Pinus; species Pinus taeda. The sequence goes on from APFE031265982.1 coordinate 14,154, forward strand.
CTCTAGGTCTGGACAAGCACACGAAGGTTGGGTCGCACCTCATAGAGGTTTTTAACTTAGTAATTATTTTGTATTTCTAATTTAATTATTTTTACTAATATATCTAAAATATATTTCAACATTCACCCACGTAAAAAAACCATATTTAATTACAGACTTTTCGTTCTTGACCATTGCTTTCATAATTAAAAAAGGTAGGCTTTTCTTTCAGTAAGTTGAAGTAATTGCCTTAAAAATATATTCGATTGTTTAACATTGTATATAGAATAATATTATTTTAATGAGGAGTGAGTATATATAAGTGTAGTCTAATTTATAGAGGAAATGGTTTTTTTCACTATGTTTTCTCTGGTTAATTTTAGTCAAAATTTGATAGAGATTTTTAAAAACATGAATTTAAATTGTTTAATCTACATAATTGGAGTGCCCTGAGGGTTTTCCATGGTATTGAATTCATTTATGCATTTTAAATAACAACAATTCTTCAAATTGTATTGCCGTATTTTGATGATTTCCGGTAAAAATGGTTATTTCGTCTAGAAGTTAGACTACGACATATATATATATATATATATATATATATATATATATTATATATATATATATATATATATATATATATATATATATATATATTTATATATATATATATATTAAACATTTATAGTCGTTTAAATTTAAATAACAATACTATGATATATATTTATATTTAAAATATTCTAACATGTCTTGGATCACATAAAATTAAATATTGATATTAATATTATAAACCTTAAGGTCACAACCAAGCTAAACGCCAAATTGGTATATGATACCCCTTGTTTATGGGACAAGGACTCACCTTTGTGCAGCGATTTGATTGCTAACTCTAGGGAGGCATACATACTCGAGGCATACAAACTCTATCCCTCGCTGGTTTTGAACGTGTGGCCTCTTAGAAGGAAACACATGAGCAACAAGATCACAACCAAAATTCCTCTCTTCAATCGTGTGAGCAACAACATAATCTGAGGAGCTTAGACCCAGTAGCACACGCAAATCCATGTCCAAGTGATATGAGCAAGAGGTGAGCTCCTCTTACCATCAAGTCGTATGGGCCATAAATCTGTTGATAGATAAACTAAAGAGGACATTTGGAGGATTGAGATCACAGAAAAATTCAAGAATGACATCCATATCATTCGTTCATAAAGCATGCTAATGTTGCATTTTACTAATTAAACCTCATTTTTCAATGCAAGGAAATCATACTAATCCGAAAAATCCCGAGAATTAAATTAGAAGTGAAGGGACCTTTACAAATCCTTACACCAGAAGTGACATTTTATACACTATATATAACATTAATAATTTTTTATGGTTTATATTTATATAATTAATTAAAATTTATTATTAAAATGATAATTGAATATGATTAATTATGATTAATCATATAAAATCATAGTTAATCATTATTTATTTGATTACCATGTTTCACATATTGTCATAAATAAATGAAACCCTAGTAACCATTATGAAAAATAACGGATAAAAATGATTGAACATATTGTGATAAATACAACAATAGCCATTTGCATTAATTATGAGTCAAACGACACGAGATATTACCATCGGTACAGTTTGTGTGTACACAACTTCAAAAATGGAAATATATATATAGAAATTGAGAAACATAAACACTGTATTAAATCTCAGTGCTTACATATATGTCCTTGTCGTGAAGTAGTTTCGTTGACATTGATATCTTTGTATTCTTATTGTTACTAAGCTAGGCTGAACAACGCTTTACTATCCGTCAAAAAGGATATGCATATCAGGACCTATGTAGGTATGCTAGAATGAAGGGTTGCACGAGTATGTTTCACCTTCAATAATAATAATAGCTTGGTCTTTTCCTAGTTGTTTGATTCTTCTAAAAGTGTATATGCTCCTCAAAAGGTGGCCTCTTTAAATGTAATTGAAGCTGTTTAGTGTAATCCTTCCCTTCATAGGGTTAAAAGAAGTAAGAGAAACAAAATTGTAGAAAGGATAGCATTATAATAATTTTAATTATAGAAATGATTAATTACTTTTCAATATTTTATTAGCAATATTAAAAAATAATAGTCATAAAAATGATATTTTTAAATGTTATAAACAGTAATTCAAAAAATGAGTCAAAATATTTATTGAGAATGTTATGATGCTTTGCTATCTACATTGAAATTATTACATTTTTTTTTTTCCAAAAGAAGGTTTGTAGTTGAATGCTGAAGAATCTCTACAAAATGTTTTATAAGTTCTATAAAAAGAATGTTGTGATATGGATAAAATGTATTATAGGTTATGCTTTTCAAAAAAATGTTAGGAAAGTACTAAATTTTGAATTCACTTAACAACTTGGTTTTTTATGAGGTTGTATGCAATGTTTTGTGAAAACATTTTTTTAAGATGTGTAACATCATTATAACTAAGTAATTACTGAGGGTATTCATAAATATATTATTATTATTTCATTATTAATGAAACCATTTCCATCAATAATTGTTTAAAATATAAATGGATTTATGTCTTAGAAATGCATAAAACTAAAGAACCATCCGGCATTAATAAAAATAAGAATTTATATTTTTAATTTACTTCAAATTAGTTACAAATCAAGAAGTTGAAAAGAAAATGCTCAAATATCGTATTCGGATCTTCGCAAAGAGAAAGGGTTTGTAAATTCGACGCAATAGCTGTTTCTATGAAATTTGCTTCGGGGAAATCATGAGAGTATTGTTTTTGCTGAAAGTGATTGTTCACTCTTATAGAAAGAACGTATCTATTATATTTATAAGTTGTAGAGAGTGTAGCCATTAAGGAGGCAAGAAATGTAAAGTGCTTTCTTCCTTCTGAGGTTCTGAGTTCGGGATGGGAATGGACCACACTATCCATTCGGGCGACGTGCTTTTATCTAATAAAATGGCTATGAAACGCACCATTGAAGCAACGATGATTCCTTATACTCATGTCTCTACTAGTTGTTGTGTTCGATATTTTCTGGTTTTGTTGGCTCAGATGGAGCTTCTCATGCTTCCATGAGATGGACCAATAACCCTCTATGAAGATGGAAACAAAAAAAGGGTCTGACAAAGTTGCTACAGAGATGTAACTGTGCCAATTTCTTCTACACTATTCAAGATGTCATTACGTACAAAAGGTATGTGATTTAATTTAATTGTTGAAAATATTTTCATAAGGACTTGAAATGATGAAAATATTAAATGATTAACTTACTAGTTTAATTTTTGTAACCTTCATTGGTTTGAAGGTAAATTAAACATTTTTTCTTGAAAAGAAAATAATTCATAAAAATTTGATGCATACATTCACGTTAGTTTTTTTAGTAAAGAAAATATAACACTATATGTAGATAAAGATTTTTATTCTATATATTTTTCTTGGCAAAGAAAATATATTACTTCGTGTACATAAAGATTGTGAATACATATATTTTTCTTGGTAAAGAAAATATATTACTACATTAGATAAAGATTGTGATTATATATTTTGTTCTTGTTAAAGAAAATATATTACTACGATGAAGATTGTGATTATATATATTTTTCTTGGTAAAGAAAATATATTAATGCATCCACATGAAAATTGTTATTATATATTTTTATTAGTAAAGAAAATATATATTATTACATATAGATAAAGATTGTTAGTATATATATTTGCAACATTAAACAATAAGTAACCTTTCTTGCCTTTATATAACATTGAATCTTTCTTTCATGTAAGAAAAGGTAGGTTGCATGATGGTGTTAATTTATTTGCAAGATTTACAAAACTACATGTTTTGGTGAGTAAAAAGGTAAATGATTTGTGTGTTGCATATTGGATAGTTTGATTTAATTGCATGGTTTAATGCATAAAAGGTTACCATTATTATTATCTTCATTCTTACTCCCAAAATAAAAGTTGATTATGATTCTTTCTTGAAAAAATGCATGAGAACTTTGTTATGATACTTTCTTGGGAACAAATGCATAATAACTTTGTACATAAATGATAGAGAAACTATGTTCGTTCTTGAAAATAACTATGTGAAAAGAACACATATGCACATATGTAGAAGCATAGAAACAATAATTGATTACCATAGTTGATTACATGTATGAACATATAACTATTGTGTTAGACCTTTTAAAGAGAATATGGATTTGCGTGCATAAAAGAGTAAGTATTATGGAAAGTAAAACAATTAGTTACTTGGAATAAATGTACTAGCTTTCCTTTGTAAAATACACATATCCGCATGCAAGAAAAAATGACTAACACATTAGTTCTAGTTCATAACAATGCATTTCTTTGTGCATACAATAGATTTTGTAATTAGCTCTATCTTGGAAAATATGTTTTTTGAAAAGGGACTTACATTTGCATGCATGATAATAATGTCTATCATGTTAGCTTCCCATTAAAAGAGAACATCTACTGTGCGGGAATGATTACTTAGTTACATGCACAAAGAAGAAGCTAAGAGGTTAGCTCTCTTCAAATAAGTTTTTTATCAAATTACTTGCATGAAAAACAAAGATAAGTTTCTAGTATCCTTTAAGAGAAACGGATGGTCACAATGGTTTCCTTTGGATATGAATATATGCTGGTGCGAGAATGATCATAGTAATGGGGCAATTATTTTGACATGCTTGATAATTATTTGTTTATACATGCATAACGTTGTAAGAAGAAGCATGTTGTAATATTATAATTACATCTCATGTATGCACATGAATAGATGTCAAAAGAAACTTTCAAATAATTATTGTTTGATTAATACTTATCTAATCATGTTGCCAAATATTGTTGATGACATCAATGACAGGAAAGGATGGTGATTTGTGCAAAAGACAATTATGTTTAACATTGTGACCAATAAGAACTAATGGTCCATACTGATAAGTACGAGCTGTGGGATGGTCCACTAATAGGACGATCATGCCAAAAGTGTATAAAGAGTGGTCATTTTGGTTAAATGGTTTCATAATCATTTTAATAGCTTTTAGCTAGGTATGTTGTATTTTAATTGATATTTCATTGTAATATTTTATAACAATGGATAAGGGATGGACTTCCTTATAAGCCATTAAGTGAGGGGTGAACACCCTCACGAGATTTTAATAATAAAATTAAATGTTTGCTGGTTTTCACCCTAATGGGTTTTTAGGGTATATTGGTGTTCATTGATGTGATTGATTATTGTGTCAGTTTGATGATGTTGATTCCTTGATGATGCTGATTCCTTATCTGATGTGATAATCATAATGTCAAGTATGTGATTAATTAATTTGGTTATGGGAATCATGAAATGAATGCAAGGATTCATAAGAGAATTTATGTTAATATATTACAACAGTACTAGAACAGTGGTTGTTAAGGGTTATGCAACTTGTTGTCCTCTATTGAAATTTACTTTACGTACTAATGAACATTCTATATAATTGTTAATGAGGAATGTTGAATAGTGATTTGGATAATTACTTGTGGGTAATTTGTTTAAAAAAAATTGAACTAGCTACATTTTCATGTGAGGTTACCGGGTATGTTACAAATTGTATCAGAGCTAAAGGTTGCAGCACTGGGGCCTTTCGGAATTTCTAAGTAGAAAGGAAATCGACGTATGATAGTAGTGAGCATCAACTCAGGTATGAGTCTAACAACCTACATATTGATATATGCAGTAGACTAATTTTGACATGATATGTGTGATTCATGTTTATAACTGCAAGGAGTAGTAAGTAATAAAGTTTGTTACAAAACTATGTTCATGACATTTGAATCCTAATGATGATAAAATACAAGAAAAACTTTGTCACACTTATGAACAATCTTGAACACTCACTAAGGAAAGTGACAATTATTAACCAACTTTTGCAAATATGGAAATATTAATGATACATTTAATGAACATGAAAGTTAAAATGCACTACTTTGAATGAGTGAATGCATGAACGTAAATATGGGGAACATCCTTGAATAGGACAATAGAGTGTTTTAAAAGGACATTGGTAGAACCCCTTTATATATTGAAAATAAACAATGAATCAAGTAGTGAGACTTGATTGTAATAATTAATTGTGGATTAGGTTTTGTCATGAATGCATTAAGATGGTTGGTAGTTGTGATTGGTTAGTGTTTCATGACTAACTAATACAACTTATATGCATCAATTGAATTTGATTTAATCTTATACAATTCATAAACAAGTGGTTATTGTAGTTACTTCATGTATCGGTGATCTAGGTGGTTCCACAGAGACACACAGGACAAAGAGGGCTTATGAATGCTCGAAAATCAAAATATTCATCATGACGTCGACCTAGGAGTAGAGTGTAGATTTCGTCGTCCTGATTCGAACAGTGTGAATGACACTCCAATCAGAGTCTAGATGATGAAGTTATCAGAAAAAGAGTTTGCCATGGTTCCTTTGAAAAAGGAGGCATTTCCTGTAAAAATGGGTCTAAAAGCCTTAAAGGAAAATCTCAATCAGAAGAGTCCAAAGGGCGGATTAAAGGCCGGCAGGATGAACGCCCGGTCAACGATCTCTGACTAATTGTAATCGAGGGTAGGCAATCGGTGATATCGGGACTTTAGAACCAGCAACATGCGATATAGCGATTTCCGATATTGGCATAGGCGATCGACGTTGGCAGATGCCAAAGGCAGGAACCCTCGGTCATAGCGATACAATAAGACGATGGCGGCGTGCAATCTCAGATGTCGGATTGGAAAACAGATCAACGACTAGGATTAAATCGGCAGTCAGGAGATCGGTGATCGTAGATACCAAGGGGCGATGTGATAGCGATATGCGATGCATTCTAGACTGTCTGATTAAGGAATAGATCAACGGTCCAGATCTAATCGGATTATCGATGATCAGCAGATTAATGGATCGATGATCAGTGTATTGGTGATTGGTGATCGGCAATCCCTCGATATACAGGGCCATTGACAAAGAGATATGCGATTGTGATATAGCACAGACTCGATGGGTTTATGGACCTAATTTGATGAAATTTGAAGTCCAGTTTATTAGATTTTTGAATGTTTTCTATGTATTTTGAGTTTTAATGAAAAATTGCCATTTCTGTGGATTTGTTGTGCTGGATGAACCTTTTGTTTAAACAACTTCTATTCTAAACCAACAGACTGCACGTTTTAAGCAGCCTTTTCTAAAAAAGTTGTTATAAAACACGATGAATGCAGAGAGCCAAGGTTAGAGAGTGCCCAAGAGCCTGAGTGCCAGAGAGCCAAGGAGGAGGCTACGCCCAATGGAGAGCTGTAGAACGAGAGGGCCAGGAAAAGCTAGAGATAGCTAGATAACTCGCGAGTTACTTAGTGAAGCTTGAATGCGAGAGCGCTTGAAAGCCAGAGCACCATAGATTCGTAGAGCCATAGAGCTTGATTGAGGCAACGCAAGAAGTTGAGCCAAAGAACCAGAGGAGTAGGCAGAGCTACAGAGCTGCAGTGACATAGCCAGAGTGCTACAAAGCTAGATAGCCAGAGTACTACAAAGCCAGAGAGTCCAGAGCAGTCTTCTTGTTCCAAGTCAATACTGTGAGAGCGATGGTTCAACAAGCTTCAACACTTTGATAGCTCTGTTTTAGATGCCACTAATTGTGATAAGCCAAAAAATTATTGATGTAAGGGGAGCCAAAGTCCATATTGGTAATGGCCCTACTTGCACATCGACAATGTGAACAACATATTCACGGTGGATTTTTTTCGCTAAGGATACAGAAATCAAGCTTCAAATGGCCCATTTTGTATGAGGTATATGATGTTTCCATGTAATTGTTCTTTATACATTATGCTGCATGGATCCTTGATTGATATTGATGCAGGATCTTGTTTATTAAATGTTGTCATGATTCCTTGCTTGATTTGATGGGGAATTTTCTATGTGATGTACTTGTTGTCATAACTCATCATATTATGTTTTGAGATACCTTGTTGTATGTTGTTGGGATACTCTTGTTGTCATCGTGCATGTTTGGCTTTTTGAAATCCCTTTTGTGCCATGCTGGAGAGATGTTCATCATGCATGTTTTTGTGTCATACTGACAAGAGTCTTCTGAGTGAGAGTTCCAGTAGTGGGATATCTCTTATAGCCACTCTTGTGTGAGGGAATTTCTTTCCTTGTATGATCGATACATCACCTCTATATTGATAGCACTTAATGCAGTGACCTACACCATCTTGACATCGGGGCCCGAAGACGTAGTCCCTCCTGGACGAATCCATTATCAACGACTTATGTTTTCATGTGTTGATGATTTTTATGTTACTCTTCTTTTCTGCATGCAGATGTATTCATTAATGTTCTTTTCAAATGCAATTTAAAACTACACGAAAGTAAAAGGTCTTGGAAGGCTCCTTCTTCATACACGGACCATGATCAAGTGCTATCGGAGTGGTCTTTACATGAATGTGAATTGCAGTGTGAATAATGGAACATGCAATGACAGAGAATGAAAAGCGATGTACGAGACCATGGTCAACATTTCCAAAAGAGTGGAAATCATGTATGAAACTCTATAAAAAGAAATAGAGGAAAAGGAGTGATTGCAACTTCAATTTCAAGCCATGGAAGAGGCCATGGAAGAACCGAAGAAAAACAAACAAAATCTTCAAACAGAGAATGATGAATTGAAGATGCGCCTATATGAAGAGAAAGAGGAGAAACAAAGTTTGCTATGATAGCTACAAGAAAAGGACGAGGCCTTGGAAAAGCTGCAGCGAGACTCATGTGAGGTAAAACGTAGTTCTCCATCTTCATGTATGTTTCCTGATGATGATTTCTCTATTTTTGAAAATCATACCATAGGAATTGGTTCCAAATTGTTAAAGAGAATGGGGTATGAAGGAAAAGGCTTGGGCGTTAATCACCAAGGCATTGTCAACCCTATAAAAGTAGAGGAATTACCCCATCAAGCAGGACTTGGGTATGTCAGGAAAGAAGTTGGGGAATGCGCTAAGAGAGTTAGCAAACCACCAACAACGAATGATGAGAGGCCCACATTAGTTCTTTCCAAATCGAAAGAGAAGGTAAAATATGTTGATTTCCTTTTGGTTTCATCTTCTCATAGTATGATGTCTCTTGGATATTTGGAGATCCTAATTACAGGGACAAACATGAGGCTCCTTACAAGGATGAGGCACGAGGATAAATAAGAACTTGGTGTTAATAACCAAGGCATAACTCCACCTTTAGAGGTTTTCCACGAACATCCATTTGCAGGCTTGAGATGCACTAAACGAGAGTGCTCGAAGGTGTTAGATTCGTTCGAGACATCATCGGGGAAAGAGAATGATGGGAAAACATCCCCATCATCCCATGGCAGTTTCCATTGCACAGAGAGAGCTAAGGCCAGCTCTCATCGCCATATTAACATAAAAGACAACAAGGGAAGGTATAACCATTTTTTATCCTCGAATGCTCATTTTGATTACGATCATGTTGTTAATAATGAACAAAGATCAAGGCATCGAAAAACATGTACCTTTTGTGGTTTACCTAACCATACCTTTTCTAAGTGTTGGAAAAGAATGGCATCACTCATGAGGTGTTAAAGACCCTCTCAACAACATGAAAAGAAATAGGTTAAGCAAATATGGAGGTAGAAAACCTACTGCAGTCATTGTGATAGAAATTACCATCAAAGAGCCACTTGTTGGAGGCTCCATCCAAAACAACACCTTAAAGACAAAGTGTTGATGCATGAACCAAGAAAAGTAGTTGTTCGACAATAAAAACCACCTCAAGGAGGTGACCCATTCACATTGATAAGTGAAAATTGGTTTTTAGACATGTTGTCATTTCATGGTCGTTCTTTTGTAAATCACTTGTTGCATTTTAAAATGTAAACGTGATGATGTGTTTCCATCACTTGGCCAGCAACAATGATGTTTGGTCATGTTTTGAGTCGTATCTTACACTCTAAAAGTGATGTTATGTTTCCATCACTTCTCAAAACAATAGTGTTTGGCCTTATGTATGTAAACCATGTGTTGCAGTGATGATGTGTTTTCCATCACTTGTTGAAGCAACCATGATAGATTGGCCTTGTTGTCATAGTTGGGATATTATATCCATCTTGTTGTAAACTTGACCACTGAGTATGTGTTATAAACTTGTTGCAAGTATGGGACATTTTGGGTCATTAGCTGGTCATGTCATTCAAGCATGTAATTTGAAAAATAATGTACTACAATATGCAGAGGTAGCAAGTGTCGGTTTGTCACTTAAGGCTTTAAAGAATAAAGGTGAAGGAGATGGAAGTGAGACCTTTTCAGGATGCTTGTGATGCAGGCAGGGTATAGAGAGAGTTACAGATTATTTTTCATGCTTTTGGAGGACCAAAAGCTCGTCAGTGGGGAGGATCGATCTAGGTGGTTCGACAGAGACACACAAGATAGAGAGGGCTTATGAATGATCGAAAATCAAAGTTTTAATAACGATATTGACCTACGACCAGAGTATAGATCTCTTCGTCCTGATTCCAACAGTGCAAACGACACTCAGATCTAAGTCTGGATGATAAAGTTATCGAGAAAAGAGTTTGCCTTGGTTCCTTTGAAAAAGGAGGAATTTCCTCTAAAAATGGTTCTAAAAGCCTTATAAAGGCAAATCACAATCAGAAGAGTCTAAAGGGGGGATTAAAGGCTGGCAGGATGAACCGCCGATTAACGATCTCCGACTAATCACAATTGAGTGTAGGAAATCGACGATATCGGGACTTAAGAACCAACAACATGCAATACAGCGATTATCGATATTGGCCTTCGTGATTGGTGCTCGACATCAACGATCAGCAATAGATGCCAAAGGCAAGACCCTTGGGTCGTAGCAATGTGATAGGCTGATGGCAATGTGCCATCTCAGCCATCAGATCGGAAAAAAGATCAACAACCAGGATTAAATCTATGGTCAAGAGGTCAATGATTGTGGCTACCAAGGGGTGATGCTTTAGAAACATGCGATGCATTCTAGACTATTCGATGAAGGAATAGATCAACGGTCCACATCTAATGGGAATATCGACATTCGACGGATCAGTAGATCAGCGATCGGTAATCCCCTAATATACAGGGCCATTGACAGAGTGATATGCGATTGCAATATAGCACAGACCCGATGGTTTTATGGACCCGATTTGATGAAATCTTAAGTCTGGTATTTTTCAATGTCTTCTGTGTATTTTGAGCCTGAATGAAAAAAGGCCATTTTTGTGGATTTGTTGCACCGGCCGAACCTTTTTTTCAAGGCTTCTATTCTAAACCAACAAACTCCACATTTTAAGTGACCTTGTCTCAAAAACATGTTATAAAGCACAATGAATGCAAAGAGCGGAGGTTAGAGAGTGCCTAAGAGCCTAAGTGCCAAAGAGCCAAGGAGGAGGCTGCGCCCGATGGAGAGCTGCAGAACGAGAGGGCCAAGAAAAGCCAGAGATAGCAAGACAGCCCACGAGTTACTCAGAGAAGCTTGAATGCCAGAGCGCTTGAAAGCTAGAGTGCCGTAGTGCCGCAGAGCCACAGAGCTTGAACAAGGAAGTGCGAGAATTTGAGCCAAAGAATGAGAGGGGCAAGTATAGTCGCAGAGCTGAAACGACATAGCCAAAGCACTATAAAGCCAAATAGCCAGAGCACTATAGAGCCAGAGAGTCCAAAGCAGTCTTTTTTTTGTGAATCGATACTGTAAGATCAATGGTCCAGTAAGCTTCACCACTTTAACAAATCTGTTTTAGATGCCGCTAATTGTAACAAGCCAGAAAATGATCGACGCAAGGGGAGCCAATGTCTAGACTAGTAATGGGCCCTGCCTGCGCATCTACAATGTGAACAACATATTCACAATGAATTGTTTTTGCTAAGGATATGAACATCAAGCTTCAAATGGCCCCTTTGTTACGAGGTATATGATGTTTCCATCTAATTCTTTTTTATACATTATGCTACATGGATCCTTGATTGATATTGATGCAGGATCTTGTTTATTACATGTTGTCATGATTCCTTGTTTGATTTGATGGGGAATATTCTATGTGATGTACTTGCTGTCATAACTCGTCATGTTATGTTTTGATATCCCTTGTTGTATGTTGTTGGGATACTCTTGTTTTCATCATGCATGTTTTTTGTTTTGAAATCCCTTTTTTTCCATGTTGGCGGGATGTTCATCATACATGTTTTTGTTTCATACTGATAGGAGTCTTTTGAGTGAGAATTCTAGTAGTGGTATATCTCTTAAATCCACTCCTGTATGAGGGAATTTCTTTCCTTGTATGATCGAGACATCACCTTTGTGTACATCACCATTATTGACAACACTTAATGCAGCGGCCTACACCATCTCGACATTGGGGCCCGAAGACATAGTCCCTCTTGGATGAACTCTGTTATCAATGGCTTATGTTTTCATGTGTTGATGATTGTTATGTTCCTCTTCTTTTCTGCATGTAGATGTATTCATTAATGTTCTTTTAAAATGAAATTTAACACATCACGAAAGTAGAAGGTCTTGGAAGGGTGCTTCTTCACACCCAAACCAGGATCAATCGGTCTGTTAATGACAATACACTGTGGAAATTGGAAATGATTGAGAAAATGAATGCTTGTTAAATGGTGCATATTTATGACTAACGTTGTTTATGGGACTAAGTAGTGGCAGATTAATGGCCGCAAGAAAAACTGTTAAGGTAAAATCACATTGCAATCATAAATGAGAAATTATAATGTTATATGATATGCATGATTGTGTTACTTGGAAAATCAGAATGCATACAACATGCATTTTAGTTATGTTTCCTATCAATCTAGATGTTGTGCACCCATGTTGAGGGTTACGTCTAAATGAATTGTGTACATGCATGTTTGTTTTGTTAATGATAATGTTCATATGGTTCATTATGTAAATTATTGTGGGAAAGAGAGTTAAACAGTGAAATTTAACATGTCAGATAGTAGTGAAAGGCCAGAAGGCCTTGGGTTGATGGTGATTTCCTACCAGGAGGAGTTGATGGAACTTTCCTTCCTAGATTTCCTATCCGTAGAGATAAATGATCTCAGTAAGGGAAAATAGTTGGCCAAGATGGTAAAAAGGGTAAAAATCTTGAGGCAACATTGTTGATTTGGAGGAGGGTCAAAATTCCTCATAGACAAGATGTTGTCAGGGGAATAGGCAGGACACTCCCAAGAGGAATCTTATATTGGGCCCTATGTGGTCATTGGAATTCTTGAGCTAGTTGGTCAGTGGAATTCCATTCTCTACCTAGTATGGTCTATATTAAAGAACTGTCTAGTTGTGAAATGACTCGATCTGGTCATGGAAACTAGTTCCCATGGGTTGGAAGGAGCATTCCTTTGCCACTATGATTCTCGTAGGAGAAAAAATTAATTAATTAGTTATGTGTTGTGTTAAAAATGAATTTTAAATACAATTGTGTAAAATATGTTATGCATATCTTAACGCGAAAGGAACATAGTTCTCAGTGAGCAGTTATTGGAATTTTAGTTCCTTTATTGTCTTACCAATCTTATAAATGTCTTAGAAGGGGTTAAGAAAATTTGCACTTGGAGTAGTTATTGGTTATTTTGTTGATTAGAGAGCTAGGTGACCTTTGGGTACTTTTAGAAGTGGATGTCTTTAGCGGGAGCTAAGATAGTGTGCATGTGGTGTAATAATTTATCATTTTGATGATTAGAGTGTTAGTGCTCTCCATGTACTTGTAAAAGTATTGTGATTTAAATATCACCTCAAATTACATAATTGATTGATAGTTAAAAGTATTTCATTTTATAAAAAATGTTGTGACTAAAATGATTGAATTGGTTAGTCATACATTACAGGCTACTTTCCATGGAGTGTTGATGGGTCATCCAATCTCTATTGAAGTTCTTGCATAAAAGTAACCATGGCTTGTACGAGTAATTGGTAAGTAATGATAAGTTGGTATAGATATCTTGTTTTGTATTGTATCAATTTGAATAATGGCCATGATGGACAATATAATTTTCATATTGTTGGAGCTATAAATTCTTATGACTATTGATTTTTCGTATGTTATAACTTTATTGTTTTTCATTATTAATATTTATTTGAATGAAATTATTTCTTTTAAAGAGGAAGGATCCAATTTTGTCTATTTTAGATTTGTTATTTCATCAGTAAAATTTGATGTTCCAGTGAGAGATGAACATCGAGGTTGGTGTTCACTTTAAGGGGGGGAGTACGTAACATCATTACAACTAGGTAATTACTCATGGTATTCATAAAAATGATATTATAATTTTATTATAAATGACACCATTTCCATCAAGAATTGTTTAAAGTATAAATGGATTTATGTCTTGGAAATGCATAAAAATAGGGAATAATGTTGCATTAATAAAAATAAGAATTTATATTTTAAATTTACTTGAAATTGGCTGCAAATCAAGCAGTTGTTAACAAACTGATAAAATATCCCATTTGGATCTTGGAAAAGAGAAAGGGTTTGTAAATTTGACGCAATGGTCTTTCTATGAAATTCGCTTTCGGGAAATCATGTGAGTATTGTTTTTGTTGAAAGTGATTGTTCACTCCTATAAAAAGAACATATATATTATATTTATAAGTTGCAGAGAGTGTAGCCATTAAGGAGGCAGGAAATGTAAAGTAATTTATTCCTTCTTAGTTTCTGAGTTCAGGATGGATGGAGACAGAATGGACGACACTATCCATTCAGGCAATGTGCTTTTCTCTAATAAAAGGGTTATGAAATGCACCATTGAAGCAGTGGAGGTTCCTTATACTTATGTATCTACTAATTTTTGTACTGGATATTTTCTGGTGTCGTTGGCTCAGATGGAGAATCTTATGCCTCCATGGGATGGACCAATCACCCTCTATGGTAATGGAAACAAAAAATAAGGTCTGACAAAGTTGCGCGAGAGATGTAACTGTGCAAATTTCTTCTCCACTATTCAAGATGTCATGCGTACAAGAGGTATGTGACTTAATTCAATTCTTGAAAATATTTTCATAAGGTCTTGAAATGATGAAAATATGAAATGATTAAGTTACTAGTTTAATTTTTGTAATCTTCATTGGTTTGAAGGTAAATTAAACAGTTTTTCTTGAAAAGAAAATAATTCATGAAAATTTGATTCATACATTCATGTTAGTTTTCTTAGTAAAGAAAACATAACACTACATGTCGATAAATATTGTTATTATATATATTTTTCTTGGTAAAGAAAATATATTACTTCATGTAGATAAAGATTGTGAATATATATATTTTTATTCGTAAAGAAAATATATTACTGCATGTAGATAAAAATTGTGATTATATATTTTGTTATTGGTAAAGAAAATATATTATTTCATGTAGATAAAGATTTTAATTCTTGGTAAATAAAATATATTACTGCAATAAAGATTGTGATTATATATATTTTTCCTGGTAAATAAAATAATTAATTCATGCACATGAAGATTCTTATTTATAATATATTTTTCTTTAGTAAAGAAAATATTTACTATTAACTATATATATAAAGATTGTTATTATTATATATATATATATAGATATATTTATATATTTGCAGCATTAAAAGATAAGTAACCTTTCTTGTCTTTATATAATATTGCATCTTTCTTTTATGTAAGAAAAGATAGGTTGCATATTGGTGTTAATTTATTTTCAAAATTTGCAAAAATTACATGTTTTGGAGAGTAAAAAGGTAAATGATTTGTGTGTTGCATATAGAATAGTTTGATTTAATTTCATGGCTTGATGCAGAAAATGTTACCATTATTATTATCTTCGTTCTTATGCCCAAAATAAAGGTTGATTATGATACTTTCTTGAAAAGAAATGCATGAGAACTTTGTTATGATACTTTCTTGGGAACAAATGCATAATAAATTTGTACATAAATGATAGAGAAACTATGTTGGTCTCTTGAAAATATCTATGTGAAAAGAACACATATGCGCATATGCAGAAGCATAGAAACAATAGTTGATTACCATACTTGATTACATGTATTAACATATAACTATTGTGTTAGATATTTAAAGAAAAACATGGATTTGTAGAACTATTGTGTTAGATCTTTTGAAGAGAACATGAATTTGTGTGCAGAAAAGAGTAAATATTATGGAATGTAAACAAGTAGTTACTTGGAATAAATGTACTAGCTTTCCTTTGTAAAATACACATATCTGAATGTAAGAAATAACGACTAGCACATTAGTTCTGGTTCAGAACAATGCATGTCTTTGCGCATAAAATAGATTTTGTAATTAGTTCTATCTTGGAAAATGTGATTTTCGAAAAAGGACTTACATTTGCATGCATTATAATAATGTCTATCATGTTAGCTTCTCCCTAAAAGAGAACATCTATTGTACGGGAAATATTACTTAGTTACATGCACAAAGAAGAAGCTAAGCGGTTAGCTCTCTTCGAATAAGTTTTTATCTAATTAATTGCATGAAAAACAAAGATAAGTTTCTAGTATCCTTTAAGTGAAATGGATGTTTAGAGTGGTTTCCTTTGGATATGAATGTGTGCTGGTGCGAGAGTGATCATAGTAATATGGTAATTATTTTGGCATGCTTGATAATTATTTGTTTATACATACATAATGTTGTAAGAAGAAGAATGTTGTGATAATTACATCTCATGTATGCACATGAATAGATTTTAAAAGATCACTTTCAAATAATTATTGATTGATTAATACTTATCTAATCATGTTACCAAAGATTGTTGACGACATCAATGATAGGAAAGGATGGTGATTTGTGCAAAAGATAGTTATGTTTAACATTGTAACATATAAGAACTAATGGTCAATGTTGATGAGTACGAGCTGCAGGATGGTCCACTGAGGAGGCAATCATGCCACAAGAATATAAAGAGTGGTCATTTGTGGGTAAATGGTTTCATGATCATTGTAATAGCTTTTAGCTAGGTATGTTGTATTTTAATTGATATTTGATTGTAATATTTTATAAAAATGGATAAGGAATGGACTATGGACTCCCTTATAAGCCATTGAGTGAGGGGTGAATGCCCTCACGAGCGTTTAATAATAAAATTAAACGTTTGGTAGTTTTCACCCTACAGAGTTTCCACTGTATATCAGTGTTCAATGATGTGATTAATTATTGTGTCAGTTTGATGACGTTGATTTCTTGATGATGTTGATTCCTTATCTGATATGATAATCATAACGTCAATTATGTGATTAATTAATTTGGTTAAGGGAATCATGAAATGGATGCAAGGATTCATAAGACAATTTATGTTAATATACTACAATAGTACTACAACAATGGTTGTTAAGGGTTATGCAACATACTGTCTTCTATTGAAAGTTACTTTATGTACTAATGAACATTCTATCCAATGGTTAATGAGGAATGTGGAATAGTGATTTGGACAATTACTTGTGGGTAATGTGTGTAAAAACATTTTGAACTCCATGGGTTTTCATGTGAGGTTATCGTGGTATGTTACAAGATAATTGATATTTTGGATATTATTAACAATTTGACTGCTAATATTGAAAATTTAAGTGCTAATATCTTAGATCATGAGAGGATGTTTGCTAAGGTCCTTGGGGTTTTAAGCTTAACAATAACATTCTTGTATAGCTGAATTACAACAACCCCAACTAAAGAGGAACTATCATTTCTTAAAGTTTTTTCATACATTTGTATGCCCACTTTTAATAAAGCTTTGAGTCCAAAACTTAAATAAACCATGTTTTACTCCCAAATTACAAATCTAAAAAATGAAAATTAAATTTTAAACTCTCTTTAAATAAATTTATTATGAAACAAATTTAAAAAAAATACCAAATAAACATTTTT